>BMAC01000056.1:1661854-1687988 GCA_014905375.1 Phtheirospermum japonicum | reverse complement strand
AATATACCACAACGTTCCATAAGAAAGGGCGATCTGGTATATAATACTATATACCAGATCGCCTTTTTAAGACGTTCTAAATATTCAAAAAAAGGCGAACTGGTATATCAAATATACCACAACGTTCCATAAGAAAGGGCGATCTGGTATATCGAATATACCAGATCGCCCTTTTATAAAGACGTTCTAGATAAAGGATTTACAAGAACGCCTTTTTAAAAACGATCTGGTATATCGATATACCAGAACGCCTCTTTTAAAGACGTTCTGGTATATGACGCTTTTATTACGAAAATGCCACCGGCTTATATTCCAGATCATCTTTTTCTGAGGCGTTTTAGATTGACTGTTCTAGAATATATTTTCTGCACTAGTGAATATAAAAGAAAGATGATAATAAACTAATTAAAATAACAGTGAAATAAATTTCAGAACAACAATATATAATAGGAAAAAAATAATGGATGAAAATTACATAAATCATCTAACTTCTCTCTCTAGACCCCTACAATCGTAAGGTGAAAAGCATAAATGGTAACATTACAACCAATATTATGCAATTCAACCCCCAATATAATAAAAGATCAAAGTTTTCACGAATACTCTAAAATCTCTCAGATTAAGCAATTATTCATGTCAAATATCGATAAAACTAATATAATCTATACGCACTCGTTCCAAGATGATATTGCAAAATATGTAGAAATATTAGCTATTTGTTAAAATATTCATTCAAAAATAGATATTCAAATAGAATCATAATTGAAACATGAAACATATATTAAAATAAATATTAAGAAATGATTAACATCACTCTATCCCCGTGTCTTGGAATCAAACGGTTTAGCTAGACCTGATGTATTCAAATCAAATAAATAGATGTTCATAAAACTCCTCATGAAAACAATAAATAAGGTATGAAAAGACACGATAGAACTGACTCAAATCTCTCGACTCGTCTTGGATTCTCACCGTCGATTCATCTATTGGATGGGTGGATGGTGTTCCTCTCTTTCTTATGCTTTCCAGTGCTCTCTTCTCCTCCGCATATGATATGCCATGAGATACGTACGTTCACATAGCTTTTATAAGCCTTCTCATATCCTTATTAGAACAAAAAGCCAATATCTAAATATATCTAATGCCACCCACACGATCCCCAGACACGACCTCCGGTCGTGCATCTTGGTTGTGCATACCTTTTGCCCATTTTTCAACCTTAAAACTTTAAAATTAACTTTAGATGTCTTCATAAGAGTTATAACCCTATCTCTTAGTTTTACACAACCACTTGAAACACCACGTTTGGATGTTGTATTCAAAGTTATGGTTGAAATAAGAAAATTTCTATAATAGTTCCACCTTCCGACAAGCACCACCCGTGCACGACCAAAATGGTCGTGCATAGCTAGTGTCAGGGGAGGATCCAAGATTATAAGTGTGGGGAGGTCACATACTAATAAATAAAAATAATTGTGATAAACGGTGGGTCTACGGTGAGAGTAGACTCGTTGGAAAACAAAGAAAAAAGGAAAAAAATTGTCTTTTACTTGTACATTGTTGTTGGTTATTAGTGAGAGTAAAACGAAAAAATGAAAAAAGTGAATGGAATGTATTTATTCCTTTTATTGCTGCTAATTGTTGAGAGATAATAGAGAAATAAAAATTAAATAGAAAGAAGAAAAGGGAAAAGTTTTTTAAAAAGTTAAAGAAAAAAGAGGTTAAAAACAAGAGAAAAAAAATTGTGAGACTAATACAAATAAATGAGAAAAAATGAACGGAATGTGTTATTCCTCTTATTGCTGCTAATTGGAGAGAAATAATAGAGAAACAAAAATTAAATAGAAAGAACAATATGGAAAAAAATATAAAGTAAAAGAAAAAAAAGGGTAAAAAGAAGAGAAAAAAAAAAGGAAGTGGGATGTAGGGAGGAATAAAAAGGGGAATTGGGGTCAAACCTGCAACTTCATGGATTAATGTTAGTTCTCAAACCACCACACCAAAATAATTAATTGTACACTAAGGGAGACTATTTAATATATAACACAACATAAAGAAATAAAATCCTATATAGTAATTTTTTTTTTTTGAGAACTTTTTGGGGGGGCCGTGGCCCCCTCATGGCATAGCGTAGATCCGCCCGTGGCTAGTGTCCGCGTCATAATGCATAAAGATATGATAAATGCATGTGTAACCTCATAATTGCTATAAAATAAGTCCTAAAAAATGTGTAAAATCACAAGCGAACAAATTCTCAAACTTAGACATTGGTAGTCCTTACCAATGCATTATAGAGCCAATATTGTTAAGCGTAAGGTAACCGCACCTTGTTATGAAGTTCACAATGCATGTGTGCAAGATGCAAGTCCTTTGTTGAATTTGACTTTGGGCTCGTTTCTTACATAGACACACACACACAATCAAATAACCATATTTGTGAAAATGTAACATATAAAAATGTTCTCTCTAAAGCTCGGGATCATTTGGAAATGAAATGAATATATATGTTTGGAAGCTACACACAGATGTTCGGGTCATGGTTCTTGATTAGATGAGTGGAGAGTAAAACTGGAACTTTTAAAATGCCCTGCGTATGATAATGGTTTAATGAAATTATGGCTCGTATTTGAAAGCATTCGTAGATCGTTTGACCCAATTAAGGTAAAAAAAAAAAAGAGAATTGATTTGAGATTTGAAAGAATCTTTAAAAAATATTGTGATTAATTTGAGATTTCAAACAAACTGATTTTGGGGTCGGTATACAACTATGAAAGAATTGATTTGGGATGACTAAAATCAAAACTTAGAGGGATCAAATTGAAATTTTCAAAATCTTCAATTACATCCTAAACTCTATCTAATTCTCTTATACTACCCCAAAACTCCATAGCTAAGCTTGCTCAAATCCTTCCCATCCCTAGCTGCCGCTGCATACCTCTAAACCACCCTCATATTGCTCAACCACCACTGAAAACACTGTTGGAAAATAAACTACATTTACAAATAAAC
Organism: Phtheirospermum japonicum; assembly: GCA_014905375.1. Lineage (NCBI taxonomy): Eukaryota > Viridiplantae > Streptophyta > Magnoliopsida > Lamiales > Orobanchaceae > Phtheirospermum > Phtheirospermum japonicum. The sequence continues at coordinate 1,684,979 of BMAC01000056.1, read as the reverse complement.
GAGCACAAACAGGGAATAGTAAAATAATCACTAAACTGGAAAAAGAAGAAAAGAACAGAAACGATTAAAAGTCGAGTCGAGTTAGACACTCTCTCCGCAAAACGAATTTGCCCCGGTAGTGCTTCTTCGGTTTTGGCAAATCGTTCCCAACGATGAAACGACTACGTCTTTGGTTTAACCCCACCGTTAGAAATTAAAGCTCCGGCTAACTGGAGGAATTAGGATTGAACTACGTAAATAAAATAATATGCAGAATGAAATGTAAACAGTATGATTTCAGGTGTTCGTATGTATTTCAGGTGCTTCAGATACTTCTCGTGTATGGAAATGTTGGAGATCCTCACCCTTTTATAGGGATTCCAGCGGGGAAGGTTACAACCTGCTTAATGACGTCCTTAAAGGCGTCATTAAGCCATTCAAATAGTCAGGTATAGCCAGCATGAACCTGGACGGGTTCAGCGTGCACATGCAATGCATGTTTGAATTCGTACGTTTAGAAACGTCTGAACGGTCAGATGCCAGCCGTTTTGTAATGGTCAGGAAGAGTTCAAAAGCTTAACAGGTGCGTGAAGGTTCAAAAAAGTAAACCTGGGTTGAACCAGGACCAGGACCCCACATGGACCACCTCAATCGGACCAGCCAATTCGGACCAATTGCCCAAGACCTAAGAACCAAGACCCAAGACCCAAGTCCCAAGTCCTAGGCCCAGGCCCAGGCCCAGAGCCCAGGACCCAAGACCGAGGTCCGAGGTCCGGGTCCAGGACTGGGCTCGGATCCGCTCGTCTCCTCCGAAGGCGGACTGGCGAACCCAAGTCCAAGAGCCCGCGTGAGTTTTGTTTACACAAAGCCCACAACACTCTCTAGCCCACTTGATGTACATTAAAGAAATGTAATCATTTTTAAACTCTCTTCCACATTGACTAACATTCAATGTGGGATAACCGATAAAGCATTTAAGCAAACCGTTCAACTTCCAAGCATCATTTCTAACTCATGGATTTGATAAATTCAAAATGCTACGATTATCTGCACAACACGTAGATTAATCTTATACAATTTGTTACAACGAATTTTTGCTGCACCATTTAATTAGAATAAATCCAATTTTCTAACAATCCCCCACATGAGTGAGAAACTCCAAAAAATGAAAACATGAATGCAAATACATAGCTCAGTCCTTAAGAGACAATAGAGAATATGGATAGGTGGCTTGTGGCCTTAAACCTTCCTTAGTTAATACTACCGAGCATACCGGCGGATTAGTGAACATAATTCTTGAACTATTTCCCTTTGTGTATACTAGACAATAGTACCAACCCATTAAGGTCTCAAAATTCTTCCGTTCTCACGTTTGTGTCCGTTTCTGGCCATGGACAACTTCTTTGGATTCATAAGCATATAGTAGAAGCGGCCCTCACTTCTCGCTTACATAGGTAGTTCTTCAAATCAGTTTCTATCATACTCAAGTCAAAGACCTGCACAAGAATCATTAAAAATCAGAGATTTATCCTCACCACGTGACAAATTATAAACTCTACTTTTGTCGTTAAGGAATAGGGTCGTAGAGATTTACTTACCCAGACTTTTATAGTTTAGTTTTCCCATTGAACCAAGTTTGTGGGATCTCCACTCATCATGGTTGGGTTTCCACTACAATCATCTTTAAGATGTGTATTTCACTCCCATTCCTTTAAGCAAATTGTACATCTGATCTCGAGCTATGTTCTTAGTGAATGAATCCGCTAGAATGTCTATCGACCTTACGTAGTCAACAGAGATAATCCCACTCGATAACAGATTTCTCACGGTGTTATGTCTCCGATGGATATGTCGAGACTTGCCGTTATACAAACCACTTCTTGCCCTTCTAATAGCAGCTTGACTATCGCAGTGAAGCATGACCGACGGCACGGGTTTCTCCCAACATGGAATATCTTCTAAAAAGTTACGAAGCCATTCTGCTTCTTCACCTGCTTTGTCTAAAGCGATAAACTCAGATTCCATGGTGGATCGGGCTATACATGTCTGTTTAGTGGATCTCCAAGAAATATCTCCTCCCCCAATTACAAACACATATCCACTTGTTGACAGTGAGTCCTTTGTGTCGGATATCCAGTTTGCATCACAGTATCCTTCAAGTACCCTGGGGTGTCTACCATAGTGTAGCCCAAAGTTCAGAGTATACTTTAAGTATCTCAAAACTCTCACAAGCGCTTTCCAATGTTCTCTACTCGGATTGCTTGTATATCAACTCAGTTTGTTTACCGAGCAAGCTAGATCAGGTCTTGTATAATTAGAGATGTACATCAAACATCCAATGATCCTAGCATAGTCCTTCTGAGCAACAGGGTCACCTCTGTTCTTACTTAGGTGAACGTCGAGTTCCATAAGTGTCTTTGCTGGAAGGCTATCGTGTGCATTGAATTTCTTGATCACTTTTTCAATGTAATGAGATTGTGATAAGACAATTCTATCTGGAGTTCTTATGATTCTTATGACAAGAATAGTGTCAGCAACTCCCAGATCCTTCATGTCAAAATTTTATTTAACATGAGTTTCGTCTCGTTAATCACTTGTAGGTTGCTACCCATGATTAACATATCATCTACATAAAGACATACTATAACGAATATGTCATTGGTACTCTTAATGTATACACATTTGTCGCACTCGTTTATCTTGAACCCATTTGACATCATCACTTCGTCAAATTTCAAGTGCCATTGTAAAGGTGCTTGTTTCAAGCCATACAAGGACTTAACAAGTTTTCACACCTTTCTTTCTTGTCCAGGTTTTACAAAACCTTCAGGTTGTTCCATATAAATTTCCTCTTCTAAATCGCCATTTGGTGAATCTCAAGATTGTGCAAACCAGCAATCACTAAAAGCACCCGGATAGAGGTAATTCTCGTCACAAGAGATTATGTGTCAAAGAAATCATAACCCTCCTTCTGGAGAAATCCTTTCACAACCAAACGAGCTTTATACTTATCGATTAATCCATCAGCTCTGAACTTTCATATCAGAATCCATTTACTACCTAAAGGTTTACAACATTCAGGTCAATCAGTCAGAATCCACGTATGGTTCTGTATGATCGAATCGATCTCGCTTTGTACAGCTTCCTTCCAAAATGAACTATCAGTCCGTGAGAAAGCTTCTTTCAGTGAATTTGGTTTTCATCCAAGAGAAAAACCACATAGTCGTGACCGAAGTCCTTCGCAACTTTAGCTCGAGTGCTCCGTCTAGGAGTTAGAGCTTCAAGTTCTGAACCGGGTCGTTTACGAGACTTAGGTTCAACCCCCACAAGTTCGTGACTTGTAGTTCCTTCAGCATTACCAGTGTTTGAACTGGATGCAGCTTTATCCTTACAAGGATAGATATCTTCAAAGAATATCGCATTCTTTGACTCAATGGTAGTTCCGACATTCATGTCCGAAACATTTGACCTATGAATTATAAATCGATAGGCGCTACTATTCAGTGCATAACCAATAAAAATACAATCAATCGTTTTGGGTCCGATTGTCACCTGCTTTGGTAGAGGCACTTTGGGGTATTTGTAAGAAGGTTTCCTTCCTTTCCACAACTCATAGGGAGTTTCGTCCCTTCCTTTAAGTGGAATCTTATTGAGGATATAGTTAACTGTTAAAACAGCTTCCTTCCACATGTTCTAAGGTAACCCAGAACTAATCAATAACGCATTCATCATTTCTTTCAAAGTACGATTCTTGCGTTCTGCAACTCCGTTCGATTGAGGTGCATACGGAGCTGTAGTTTGATGAATTATACCACTTTCGTTGCACAACTCCTCAAACGAAGCTACGTATTCCCCTCCTCTATCGCTTCAGATAGATTTGATTTTGCAGTTAAGTTGATTTTTGGCCTCATTTTTGAAGTTCTTGAAAGCTTTAATAGCCTCATCTCTACCTCTCAAAAAATAAAGGTAACAGTACCTTGTGCAATCGTCAATAAAAGTAATAAAATACTTTTACCACCTCTAGTTTGCACAAACTTTAAATCACATACATCCGTGTGAATTAATTCTAAAGGTGTCGTGCTCATTTCTACCGATCTAAACAGTAATTTAGTCATTTTTGCTTCTACACAAATTTCACACTTACTTTTGTTAACAAATTCATTTACCTTAAGTAAATTGAGATTTGAAAAATATTTTATTGCATTTAGATTAACGTGGACTAATCTACAATGCCGTAAACTAGAGCACTCAATCAAGTAAGAGGAATCAAAAGCAATTTTATTAATGACTTGTTTTGGGCGTATAGCCATAACACTTAGTTTGAACAAATCATCTGTAAGGTAACCCTTACCTAGAGGTATCCCAAACTTAGACAATACAAACTTATTAGCCTCAAATAATCTCTTTGCCAGAGGTCATTTTTAGGACAACCGAGCCAACACCTGCAACTTGATAAGACGCTTGGTTTTCCATGTTCAGCTTCCTTCCCTCACAGGGATGGTATTTGGAGAACAAGCTCCGGTCTGCACACACATGGGCAGTTGTAGCAGTATCGATGAACCATCCACGGTTCTCGACCATGTTAGCTTCCTCAGTGATGACCGCAATGAGATCATCACTAGTCGGCTCCCTCTCGGCTAGTTGGGCACTCGGCTTGGCCTTCTTCTGCTTTGGCCTGCGACAGTTCTTAGACAAGTGTCCAGGATAACCGCAATTGTAGCATTTGCCTTCGAACTTCTTAAGAGGGAGCTTTAGGCTTAGGGTTGCCAGGACGCGGCCTCTTCTTCGAGTTGTCTCCTCGTTCAAGTAGGTTCACCCACGGTTCATCCGAACTTTTCGAATACTTTTACTGAACTCAAATTTCGGACTCAATTCGCACCTTCCGGATAACATCTTCAAGAGACATCACCTTTCACTTGTGCTTAAGATACGTCTTGAAGTCTTTCCAGCTTGGAGGAAGCTTGTCAATCATGGCAGAAGCCGTGAAAGTATCAGGAAGTATCATCGCCTCGGCGTGGACGTCATTCACCAGCATTTGAAACTTTTGAACTTGTTCCATATCCGGGCGAGAATCAATCATCTTATTGTCCATGAAATTCGTGACTACAAATTTCCTAGTTCCAGCCTTGTCGAAACTGTATTTCTTCTCAAGTGCCTCCCAGATATTCTTGGAGGTCTTTGCGTCCGAGTACAAATTGCTCAAACTATCTTCTAGGCTACTTAGGAGAAATCCTTTGCACAGATAATCCCCATTGTGCCAATTATCGTAGGCAGCGTGAACATGGAAACTAGTCTCGTCCTTGTCCGGATTAGGTGGTTTGTTTTCCTTCACGAAGTTAGCGAAGCCAAGTATCGTGAGGTAGAATAGCATCTTTTTTTGCCACCTCTTGAAGCCTTCTCCATTGAATTTTGGAGGCTTCTCCGCCGCGGGCATGATCCGTGAGGAGTGCACCGGCGTGTTCATCGTTGGTACAAAAGTCCCCATCGAACCCGTTGAATGGGTATTCAAAACAGTTGAATCTGTTTGGGGATCAGTTGCAAACAAACTTGGAACCGAAGTTCCCGTCATCCCAATGGGATGGATCACAACCGGAGTTGACAAAGTTTGGACCGAAGTCCCTATCCCAAAAGGGATCGGTCCAGCAGCCGAAGCTGTGGATGAGTTCGACTGGGTCATGCGCCTCGTCAGCGTCTCGAGTAAGAAGTCGAGGGTTCGTGGGTTGATAATGAACTCAACTTGAGTAGTATTCATGTTTGGCGAAGACACGCCAATTGTTGGAGTGATCGTGACTGCAGGGGCAGTGGTCGTCGCCGAAGTAATGGAGGTGATAGTCGGAATAGTCGAGGTTGTCGGAGTGATGGAGGTTGACATTTCCCAGTAGTGATTACAAATTACAAAAAATTAAAATTTACAAACAAGAATTCATTTTGCGATTGTTGGAAAATAAACTACGTTTACAAAGAAACGAGCACAAACAGGGAATAGTAAAATAATCACTAAACTGGAAAAAGAAGAAAAGAACAGAAAAGATTAAAAGTCGAGTCGAGTTGGACACTCTCTCCGCAAAACAAATTTGCCCCGGTAGTACTTCTTCGGTTTTGGAAAATCGTTCCCAAAGATGAAATGACTACGTCTTTGGTTTAACCGCACCGTTAGAAACCAAAGTTCCGACGAACTGGAGGAATTAGGACTGAACTACGTAAATAAAATAATATGCAGAATGAAATGTAAACAGTATGATTTCAGGTGCTTCAGATACTTCTCGTGTATGGAAATGTTGGAGCTCCTCACCCTTTTATAGGGGTTCCAAGGGGGAAGGTTACAGCCTGCTTAATGACGTCCTTAAAGGCATCATTAAGCCATTCAAACAGTCAGGTATAGCCAGCATGAACCTGGACGGGTTCAGCGTGCACATACAATGCATGTTTGAATTCGTACGTTTAGAAACGTCTGAACGGTCAGGTGCCAGCCGTTACCGTTTTGTAACGGTTAGGAAGAGTTCAAAAGTTTAACAGGTGCGTGAAGGTTCAAAAAAGTAAATCTGGGTTGAATCAGGACCACGACCCCACACGGACCACCTCAATCGGACCAATTGCCCAAGACCCAAGACCCAAGTCCAGGCCCAGAGCCCAGGTCCGAGGTCAGGTGCGTGAAGGTTCAAAAAAGTAAACTTGGGTTGAACCAGGACCAGGACCCCACACGGACCACCTCAATCAGACCAATTGCCCGGGACAGGGCTCGGCTCCGCCATCGGCTTCGTCGTAGGTGGACTGGCGAACCCAAGTCCAAGACCCCGCGTGAGCTTTATTTACACAAAGCCCACAACACTCTCTGACCCACTTGATGTACATTAAATAAATGTAATCATTTTTAAATTCTTTTCCACATTGACTAACATTCAATGTGGGATAACCGATAAAGTATTAAAGCAAATCGTTCAACTTCCAAGCATCATTTCTCACTCACCAATAAATGAATTTGAGAAATTCAAAATACTACATTATCTACACGACACGTAGATTAATCCTATACAATTCGTTACAACGAATTTTTGCTACACCATTTAATTAGAATAAATCCAATTTTATAACAAACACACACCCACACACAATGCACGTACACAACATACACAGTCACAAATACTAATCGGGATCCGAGTTCGAAATCGGAAACACGTTGATCATGAGGAGGGCTTTCAAATATCATGAAGTTCGTAATTTTCGGTAGTCCGAACGGCTGAAACGGGTGGTCCCCTGCATGCGGCGATTCGTTGCCCCGTTGCATCGAGTCGCAAAAGTGTTCGGATATTGAGATATTTGACATAAAAATTACAAAACTTACCGGCAAACGGAGGGCGGTTAATGTCTGTTGGCGGAGGTAAAAAAAAAAAAAGAACGGAAAACGTTTTGCATCTTGATCAAATGTTGTAGAAGAAATGAAAGAGCGAGCGGTTGGCTTGTTTTATTGCAACATAGTTTTTGGGCTCAATGTGTGGGCCAACTTAATTGACATGTGCTCAAAGTTCTGGGCCAATTTATTGACATTGGTTCAGTATGTTTTGGGTCCAATTTGACGAATTCAGTCAAAATAAAAATATTCGAACTGTATTTTACTCCCAAAACAATCGGTAGAAATAAGAATTTCCGAAATATCTGAAATATATTTTAGGTTGAATATAATTTATAATACTCCAAATTAATTATGTTAATAGTGGTATTTTAAAATCTAAAATTGATGAAAAAAACACCCTAAAATCTGGCATTCGAAATACTTAGAATAAGTATTACAAATTAGACGTGCATAGCATATGGACTAAGGAAAGATTGTTTTAAGAACAAAAATCAACAAACAACAAAGTAAGAATGTCGAATTCGTGGTGATACAGATGAGTGTAGTAAGACAGTTAAATCATAAGATGCGAAGACTCAACAGACAAAATTAAGTCACGAGGGCAAGACAACATATCGCAAAAGTAGAATGGAGAACATTCAATTGGATTTAGAGGAGCAAAATGACATCTCCACGCACTAAGTTTTTTTAGTGCCTACCTCTGAAGGTTCGAATTTTGCCTCACTCTTCAAACGGACAAAATATGAACTTGGTCTATAATAAAGTTGCAGAAATGCTAAAGAAGTTGGCATAATATACCTCGACGCGAAATAAATGAAAATGAAATGAACAAAAAGCATGCATACACAATCTAAATGAATCATCGTGTGTGTCATCTTTGAAGGATCAAATCAAGTACACAAAGCTGAAGCAACTAACCATCAAAGAAATCAGAAAAGTTCCAAAACTCATAATTCAAGGAACTTATTGGAGAGTTATTTTTCTTTTCAAACAAGGCGTGGGTTGCTTTGGATTTGGTGAGAGATAAGTGGAGTTAAGCAGGCTCAAGTGAAGAAGTCGGATAGCTGCAAAATCATCTTGGGTAGAGTTGGTAACAAGATGAGTGTGTTGTGAGAAGCACTATATATTACGGTTGTTAAATAAAATAAAATGCATTGTAAGATCAACCATAAATTTAGTGGATCATAGGGGAATAATGGATTATGAGAGGGTCACGATAGCTTCGTTCGCCACTATAAAGTTCGTGTCTACTTGGTTTACTTGCATTTTATTTACTATTTAATATTTATTCTCTGCATACAATATTCTCTCTACACAGCAAACCGTGAAAATATCAGCATACAACAAATTATATTTTTTCATTGCACAACAAAGTCCAAGTCAGTCTTAACTTATTATAATTTGATTATCCGTGTAAACTTGCGAAATTGGTTAAGATCTATTCACCGATTGGAGTAAATCAAATTATATGAACTAATCTTTTTGTATTTGGTCAAGTTTCTCAGTCTCAAATTTATAGTCAAAGATCCATCTTGTTTCTTGTTTTTGTATTAATTGAATAGGATTGGCCTATGTCACTCAACTAGTATAAATAAGAATTGATGATTATTTTTAATTAAGAAAAATAATATAATCAAGTTGTTGTGAAAATCTTACCAAATTTGTCATGTAAGTTCTGTTTACCCAAGTCACTTCTCTTTCTATTCAAATGGAGAAGTCGTTTAAACTCAAAGAGTTGTTGAGAAAATCTTATGAAGTCTGTCAAGTAAGTTCAATCGTGTTGGTTTGGCTACAAATAACCTTGGTTTGTTTTTTGTTTTTTTCCAGATTTGGCGAGCCTTCCAAAAAAGCGGCTGCTAATTATAGCACTATGCTAATGGGGACCATCGATCAAGATTGACTTCGGAGACTGCAATCGAATTGAGAAAAAAAATATTAAGAAAATATAGGGCCAATTCTTCTAGTTGTGACCCTTTACGCTACTCTACCAGCTGATAAAAGGTCGAATCCAGCAGGGCCGCAGGCAAAAAATGGCGATCAAGTCCGTTAAATAAAGGAAACTTAATCATCGAGTAGTCAAAGGACACTTCATCAATGTACATAGAAGACTTACAAGGAAGGTTAGAGGCTCACAAGGTTAGAATCATTCAACGAAACCCTCTAATTAATTCTACTCAAGATCAAGCCTTGAAATTCCAATTCTCTTTTATGTGAGGACGCGCTATTTCATGGTCGAGGAAGAGACTGTAATCAAGAAAGTGATGGTAGACATTCGTACGGCCAAAAAGGAATGGCGAGACTAAAAAATAAAAGAATCAATATTTCAACAATAATCAAAGAGGTAGAGGATGAGGTACCTACAAAGGTAGAAAGTATTATATTGAGTGTGATCATTGTCATAAATATGTCTATAAAGTATTTGATTGTGGGGGAGAATATTCTGAGAAACAACACGAGACAGGGTTTGTGCATCAAAATGAATCTGAAAAATCTAAAACTTTATTGATTGCTTCTGATGACAATGTCAAAAACATTTGGTACTTGGATATTGGTGCAATTCGAAATATGTGTGAAACAAATATTTATTTTCAACCCTTGAGGAAGCTAACCATGGCCAGGTAAGGATTAGAGATGCCAAGTTATACAATATTCAAGGCGCTGGAGATATTTCTTGCAAGACAAAGTTTGACAAAATTAAAAAATAATTGGAGGTGTTCTATGTACCAGATTAAAGAGTAATTTACTAAGTGTCGATTACTCGTTGAGGAAATGACTTGATGTTCACTTTGCTAGAGATATGTGTATCATGAAAACTAAAAATCATCACGTTGCAAAATTCAGGTTCGGATCGAACAATTTGTTATCTATCAAGTTGATATCATAAATGCCACTTTTTATCTTACTTATAAAGTTTAAATTTCCAAGTTGTGACATGAAATATTTGTGCACCTAAATTATTGAAGTTTAAAGGATTTATCCAAAAATGAAATTATTCAAGGTCAGTCTAAAATCAATGTGATCGATGAAGTTTGCGAAAAATGTTAATTAGAAAACAACATCACGAGTCCTTCAAATCTAAGTCTTAGTGACAGCCACAATCATCATGAAGCTAGTGCATACCGAACTTTGTGGACTCATGCAAGTTTCATCGCTTGGAGGAAGTCAATATTTCTTATTCTTCGTTGATGATTATAAAGGAAAATTTGGTTTTTATTCTGAAAGAAAATCCTAAACACTTTCATGTTATAAAGAGTTCAAACTTCAAGTTGAGAAATCCTCTAGTTTTGAAATGAAGAATCTGAGAAGCGACGTGGATGAGAACACGCATCTTCTTTATCTGAAGATCTTTGAAAAATTCATGGAATCAGACATGAATTGAATGCTCTTTGTACACCGCAGCAAAATAGTACAAAGAAGCGTAAAATTGAACAATCATTGATATGGTTAGATGCATGCTGTGAAAAAAAAACTGCCACCAGATTTTTATGCTGAGGTCGTGTCTTGTGTTATTTATTTGATAAAAAGGTCACGGACAAAAAATTTGGAGAACTCAACTCCAAATGAGGTTTGGTATGACAAGAAATTAAATGTTAGGCATTTGAGAACATTTTGGTTGTCTTGCATATTCTCAAGTTCCAAATGTTTTGAGATCGAAGTTTGATGACAAATCTCAAAAATGCATTTTCATGGTTATAGTCATAAGACAAAATCATTCAAGCTTTGTGATTTGAATTAAAAAAAGAAATTATTAACATCAGAGATGTTCATTTTAAATAAAGTCTTGTTAATTTTTTTTTTTCATAATTTCAAGGGGCATCAAATCAGACAGTTCTTGAGGTTGAAGGTGATGAAGTTCAGCCTTTGCATTCTGAGAATAAGAAATTTTTATAATTCTTCAAATTCTCTAGTATCAATACAAAAAAAAAGAGAATTCGGTGGGATATTTACTACATAACTGAAGAAATCAATATTGGAAACTATGTGTACTTTACATTCTTTGCAGGAGAAGATCCAGTCCTATATGAAGAAGCCTCGCAAGAAGATAAGTGGATCGATGCAATGGATGAATAGATCAAGTCCATTGAGAAAATTGGTATGTGGGAGCTCACGATAAGTTAGATTAGTAGGTTTATGGAGAAACCTTCACTACAAGAAATAGGTTAATGCTAACGGAAATTGCTGACGGTCAAAACACCTCCAGCATACGCTGACGCAAAGACAAATGATGACGCATTACTGATGGTTCTGCACAGAAAGATTAAAAAAATGCAGGTGGAGGAGATCGGCGGAGGAGAGAAGATCGGGGAGCACCGCCACCACCGCGACGGAATTGAGAGCAACACCACCGTGACGGAACTGAAAACACCACCATCACCAGAAACACGAGCCACCATTGGAATCGAGAGTGCCACCACCACCACCGCGGAGCCACCACCACTACCGCGGGGCCGCCACCTTCGGCCAGCCACCATCAATGTATTTTTTTTTTTAATTTTTTGTTTAATTTAATTAATAATTTATATATATATATATGTGTGTGTGTGTGTGTGTGGTTTTATTTAGAAAATATAGATTATTGTTCATATTAATTAGGAAATAATTCAAGAAATTAGGGTAAAATTCTAATTATTTATATATTTGGGTTTGACTTTAAAAACTAGAGTTAGTTTAGGGTTTAATTTAGAATATTTCAAAAGGTTAAGGTTGAATTGTAATTATTTAGATATTTGGGTTCATTTTTAGAAATTAGGATTAGTTTGAGATTTATTTATCAATTAATTTAAAATTTAGGGTTGAATCATAAATATTTATATATTTGGGTTTGATTTCGATTATTATTGGGTTTAAATATCAATTAATTTAAGAAATTAGGTTAAATTATAATTATTTAGATATTTGAGTTTATTTTCAAAAATTAGGATTAGTTTGGGTTTTATTTGCCAATTAATTCAAAATCTGAGGTTGAATTATAAATGTTTGTATATTTGGAGTTGATTTCAAAAATATTGATTACTATTGAGTTTAATTAGCAATTAATTCAAGAAATTAGGGTTATATTATAATTATTTAGATATTTGAGTTCATTTGCAAAAATTAAGATTAGTTAGGGGTTTATTCATCAATTAATTCAAAATTTTGGGTTGAATTGTAAATATTTACTAGTATTACACCCGTGCGATTCACGGGGGAATAATTTTAAGGTTTAATTTATCAAATATTTAATATTATTTTAATGTTGATAATATAATAAATAAGATGTTATACTAATTTAACAAAAGTAGAATAAGATAAAGATTAAAATAATAAATTGAAGAATTAAACATTATATAGAACATGGTTAGCAAAGATATTATTAATCAAATTTTTATAATTTACAAATTATGAAATACCTTGTACACAACATTCGTAGTTTTTTTTCTACGTTTATTTTCATTATCAAAAATCAAGAGTTTTAAACCTTTTCGGTTGGTCACCCTGTGATATTGCAACATACAATTGACCATGACGAAAAATAGGTTTTTTCAAGAAAAGTCCTATATGAGATAGAGATTGGCCTTGACTTTTATTAATTGTCTTTGCATAAAACAGAATAACCGAAAATTGCCTTCGTTGAAACTTAAAAGGCAACCTAGGATCGGATGGTGTTACGCTCATTCATGGGATGAGTACTAATTCACCTGCGTTACTTTCTTAGAAAATCGTTACCTCTAATATATGATCACCTAGTTTTCTTAACTACCAATCTAGTTCCATTGCAGAAACCAAGTGAATGATCAATATTTCTCAACAACATGATTAGATTACCAACTTTCAATCGTAGCTCATGATTCAGCAACCCAGAACACTTGATTGTGTTTCAAAACTCGGGTGAGTAGACATCTTGCAAAATATCAAAATTTGCATCAGATTTGCACTCACTATCTGAGCTCAAATATATCTTACATTCTCGTTCATTCAATGAAGTCATATAATCATTGATTAAGTTGAATACATCAAGTGTTGGTGCAAGAATAGCTCGGCCCTCTATATAAACAGAACATTCAGCATTCGTTCTAAATTGTGAAAAAGTGTTGGCCACAATTGATGAAATAAGGTCAACATCATCTAAAAACAATAAATCCTCTTGGATAAAGATTTCAATGATGCCATCATTTGATCCTCCAACTGTTTCATCTCCAATGCTATTTATCCATTGAGAAAACTCTTTCAGTTCAATTAAATCGAGCTCTGAGTTGAGATTTTAAAGCCTCGTATTCTTTGTCAATCTCATAACCTTACAATGTCTCAATAAGTGGGAAGAATTGATGGTTGCATGTACACTGTCTGGCCTAGTACCTTTAGGAATCACCGGGAGAATTTGGCAAAAATCTCCACCAAGTACAACAGTTTTACCTCTGAATCCACTATCTCAAGCATTTTAGATTCTTGAATCCCATAATATATTTCAATGTTTTATCTAAATCTTCAAAATAATGTTTGTCCATCATTGGAGCTTCACCCCAAATTATCAGTTGTGCATGCACCATCAATTCCACAAGGGGGGTCCCCTGGGAAATTCCACACGATGATTCTTCATGAAGATTGAATGGAACTTTAAACCTAGAATGGCTGGTTCTTCCTTTTAGAAGAAGAAGAGAAGCTATGCCGCTAGATGCTACATTTAATACAATCCCACCATTAGATCTTACTGTTGCGGAAAGAGTTCTCCAAACAAAAGTTTTTCCAATTCCTCCATATCCATAAACAAAGAATAAGCCCCCCTTTGTTGAAGAAATAGATTTCATGACCTCGACATACACATATCTTTTTTAATTTTATTCAGATTTTGGAATAATTTAGCGTGTTCTTCGATGAGGGCATCACTGTCATAGTCCAATTCCTCAACAATACATCTATTAAAAGAAATACTAGAGTCGACTTCAATTGGAATTGGCATTGGAGGAAAGTCCTTTAAGCTCTTCCATATGCTCTGCAACAACTTGTCCACTTCCAGTATAGTAAGGTTTTGAATTTCAGCATCACTCATTTTCAAATCTGTACAATTTTTTTAAAAACTAATTGTACTTTCACTAACTTATATGAAAAATATATAAAAGGACACTATCAAAAAACCAATGATATAATTGAAATTTATTAATTAATACCTTACACAAGTCTTTTCAATTGGTTGTTTCTCAAGTTTTGTTGTTTGTATAAAATGTCATATGATAAATATTTCCAACATTTTTCCCAAATATTTGTCGGTCGAGATACACATTTAGACGCAAGCAAATATCATGAATAAGAACCTAAAAGAATGTGCAGATTCCCAATAACTTGCTTCTTCGATGCCATCGATATATTCCTTATCATCATCCAGTAGCCCAACTGAGTAGCACACATCACGATATGTATCATGTTGCTTTCCGTTCACTTTTTTTAAGTCATTGTGACATTGTGCTCCTCGAACAACGTTGAGGAGGCACTTAGCCTAATAGTTATCACCGGAACCTGGGGGAACATAATATAACCAAGCAATTTTCAATCTTTGTTTCTTAGGGGTCCACTCATTTTTTTTGAGTTTCAAACAAAATACTAAGGAAACTCACTATAAAACAAATTTCAAACTTCAGGATATTTTTGTTTAGCCTCAGACCAACCCAAAAACATTGTATGAAGTGTTGACAGACGTTTCATAACATCGTCCAATGAGTCATTATCATTATATAATACTCTTTGTTCCCCTTGAAGATGAAAAATTAAGCGTAGGACAGAAGGATTTTTATACTGAACTCATACCCAAAGATTCTCCAAGCCGCTTCACATGGAGAAATGTAACGACAATCGTAATACATGCCGATCTCATTAATTTCTGGCTTTCGCCCATCATTGTTACCACTCTGGTAAAATGTTGTTGTGACCCTATCATTTCCCTTATTCACATATTTGAATAAATATTTGATAGATCAAGAATGATTACACCATTCAACGTTCATGTGAGCTCCATACTTTAGCAACAAATAATGATTGTGTGGCACAACCCACTTATTATCTAGAGGAACACCATTTTTTGTTACCGTCCGACCAGTATTTCAACGTCTGTACACCGGTTTACCATCATAGTCAACAATAGTAGAATCAGCGAACCTATTTGGATAATGTTTTGATCATTTCTCATCAACCATGCAAGGAAAATATTTTTTCAAATGCCCACATGAACCATGAATCATCAACTCCGAAACTACTGCATAATACCTTGGATCTTCCTCTTCATCCAGAATCTCAGATGAAATGATTCGATCAATACTGCTTAAATTAGGGTATTTATCTTTTTTTTGATAGAAAAAGAAGAATGTGGGTATTAGGAAGTCCTTGCTTCTGGAACTCCACTGTGTAAATAACTACATAAGATGAAAATTAAAAAACACACTAATAAACAATAAATTGATGATGTATAGAAGTTATTTTGAAATAAATAATTTTAATAAATATATGTTTTGATATGCTCACCAGAAACTATATTTCAAAATATTTGGTTGTCACGTAAATCTCTAATTAAGCTGTCCAACTTCATCTTGAATATTCATAAAACTACATCATGACGATCTTCTGGCTTAAGATTCCTGCTCTCGACAAATCGTATAATCTTCTGGCCATTTTAGATTGCATGTGAATGTTATGAACAAATCTGGATATCCAGCCCATCGACAAATTTCCATAGCATCTTTGTAATTCTGAATCATATACCGTGCATCACCGATAAATATCGCTGGCCTTCCCAGCTTTTGTTTGGGAGTATTTTTTGTTACAATATTCAAAATATTGGTTAGCAGAAAAAATATTATCTATTATTATATAAGTAATATGTAATGTAAAGGATATATTAAACAAATATTGCATAATCAAGACTATTAATCATATATCAATATTTTATTTTATTGTATTACAATATTATTTCAAAAATTAAGATTTACCTTAAAAGTAGATTAAATTTATTTTTGAAGAGTGAGTACACTAAATAAATAATATATATATATATATATATACACACACACACACATACTAGTTTAGCACCCGTGTATTACACGGGATTTATAAAAATTTAATTATAAAAAAAATTTGTATAAATTATAAAATTTTAAATTTTACATTAAAAAAGTGAAAGGATGTGTTTTCAACCCGTGCCTTGTTCAATTTATTAATTATTATAATTATAGATTAATATTGTATTTTAATGTTTATATTAAACTCACTAATAATTACATATACATACTTATAAAAATTCAAAAGATGTCACATTTCAGCCCATCTCTAATCTATATTAATTACTTATTATTAACTCATTTTATATTTTTATTTTATATTAATTTTGTTAGTAATTATAGTTATATACTTTTAAATATTTAAAAGGTGTCACACTCTCAAGCATTCTCTCACTGTCTCACTGTCTAATAAATATATGTTAATTATTACTATATAATATTTTTATTTATATTTAGATTGAGTTCATTACTAATATTTAGTTACATACTCCAATTATTGCAAATATATCCTTATTTACATATACAAAATATTTTAAATCTCAAGATTAAATTATTTTAGCTTTTATTATAAATACAATATATTTAATTATTTTGATATATAAGTTTTTTTTTTGTAATTAAGATTATTTCATATTTAATTTGTCTTTAATTAAAATAATTAATTTAATTTTTTTATACTAATTATATATGACTTTTTTATATTTTTATATTAAGAGTACAAAAAAAAATTATTGAATTAGGTAAAATTTAATAAAATAAAACTATTAAGTTAGGCTAAGTATATTAAAAATAAAGTATTAAATTAGGCAAGATAGAATGAAAGGAAAATATTAAATGAGGTATATATTAGACTCAGACACATAAGCAATCGAAGCACCAATTTTTTTTATTATCCAAGCGAAGCATACGGAATAAACACATAAATTATGAAGATTCTGCACTAATATATAATTATTTAACGCTCGTGTATTACACGGAACTTATCAAAAGATAAATATAAAAAATATTTGTGATAATTAATGAATTTTAAATCTAAAATAAGAAATTAAATAATGTTTTCTCAACCCGTGCCTTGTACATGTCTGATCTATTTATTAATTATTATAAATATTAAATAATATTGCATTTGATGTTTAAATTAAGTTCATTAAATCTTAGTTACTTACTTACAAGAACTCAAAAGGCGTCACATTCTAAACCCATATCTAATTATCTATTTTATTAATTATTATTATTATTAAATTATTTTATATATTAATGTTTAGAATAAATTAGTTAATATTTATTAGTTACATACTTTGAGATATTCAAAAGATGTGATACTCTCAACCCGTGTCGCATTGTACTGGTGTCTAGTAAATATTTATTAATTATTAGTATATAATTTAATATAAAAATATTTAGATTGAATACATTTCTAATATTTAGCTACACACTTAGATTATTGTAAACAACTCATATTTACCTATATAGGATATTTGAAACTCTAAAAATAATATTATTTTAAATTATATTATCAATAAAACTTATTTAATTATTTTATAATAAAGTTTTCTTTAATTAAAATTATTTCATATGTAATTTTTCTTTTAATTAAAATAACTAATATAGATATTATCTACTAATTATATATGACTTATTTCTATTTTTATATTAGGAGAATCAAAGAAAAGTATTGGATAAGATAAAATATAATAAAAGAATAAAATTAAGTAATATACAATAAAAAGAAAAGTATTAAATTAGGTAAGTATTAGGCTTGGATGACACATAAGCAAACGAAGCACCAGAATTCTTTATTTGTCAAACGAAGCATATGAAGCAGACACATGGGTTAGGAGAATTTTGCATTAATATATAAGGGTGATATCTATCTATCTATCTATCTATCTATCTATCTATCTATCTATATATCTATCTCTCTCTCTCTCTCTCTCTATATATATATATATATATATATATACATACATACATACATACATATATATATATATATATATATATATATATATAATATATATATATATATATATATATATATATATATATATATATATATATATATATATGTATAGGTATAGGATCATGTGAGAATGGATCCTTAGGTGAGAAATGAGAATGAATCATGTCCACAAATTTTAATGTCTTTTATTAAGAAATCCGGTGGCATTTCTGTAATTCCTTTCTATATGCCACATCCATTGAAATGTCCCTCTCATCAAGATTTACGCGAAACCCCCGGAAAATCAGCCTTATGCTTTGGCAATCCTGGAAGGTTCTTTGGATTTCCGGCGGAGACCACGGAGCCAAATGAGGAGCCGTGCAAACCCTTGACCGAGTAATTCCGTTGGAACGCCGGGTGGTGTAGAGGCTGTACAACGGGTTGTTTGCCGCCGCCACCAACGAATTGACCTTCAACGAACGAATGAAAACAGAAGAGGGATTGATCTTGCTGCTGTTGTTGTTTTGTAATTTCTTTCCCGCCGCGTATCCCGTTCCTTGAATCTTACGATTAGCCATGGAGTTGGAGAAAGGGAATCGAGGGCTTTAAATTGCGTTGGCAGAGAACTTAAGGGAGATTTTGATCGGCAGCGGCAGCTGGTCGGAGCTGATATTTCTGACCGGGAATTGGAGAAATTATAGAGGGAGATAACACAGGCTTAGAAGGCAATGCAAATTGCAAGAAGGAAGAAAGTTTCCATGGCCATTAACATCTAATTGCTATGAATTCTATGGCCATTAACATCTAATTGCTGTGAACTTACAATCTCAGTTCAACATGTCGTTTTATATGACCTATTTGGCGCGGTGGCCCGATTATTTCCATGTCGCTGAAGCTCCTGGAAACAGGATTATGGGCTACAGTGAGTTGCCCTAATTCTGATTAACAGTATATTCATTTTGCGATTTTAGTTTCGTTTGATATTGGAACTTGGAAGTAATATTACTTTTAGATATTTTTATACAAATATTAATTAATTCTCTCATTTATGGTAATTATTTCTGCTGCTGGAGCAGTTTGATTTAAATTTCGACTGGTATGCTAGAGGTGGTTCCAGACAATGGGAAGTAATAGTAATTGTAAATTAGTTCAAACAAGCTCCGAATTTATCATGCTTACTTGACAAGTCTCATAGAATATAAACTGAAGGGTTAAGGACCAATCTGAACTTTTTTTTTTGATAGAGAAGGTAGATGATTACAGTAGTTTATATGGCTTGTCTGCTGATTTCCCATGCCTTCGGATATGTATTGCGTTTATTTTATTCTTTGGTTAAAAACAGTCAACTGTTCATGCACATTTTGGAGTTCTATACATTTGAAGTGGTTGCTACTCTTTGTGCTGATTTCTTCTGTTGCAGTTGGTTAATGGAAGCTTATTATTATCTCTCTTTTGCTTTGAAATCTAGTGACATTGTTGTGTTGGGTGCCAATTAAATTTAGTGTATCGATTTTTCTTACATATTAGGTTTCTCTGGTTTGGGTTTCCATTTAATGTGTAAAATAATATTTGGATATTTTTACAGTTATGGGAAAGGTTGAGGGACACGGGGAGTCATGGCATGGTCATATCACTGCAGTAACTGTAGCACTTGAATATCGACGGCAACAATTGGCTAAGAAACTGATGAATCTACTTGAGGACATCAGCGATAAAATGTAAGGGCACATACTTTCGGAGCATGCAATTTATTATCTCTTCTTATGGCTTAGTCAGTAGTGATTACTTCGAGGCTTTTGGAATGCCATTATGAATGAAATGTGATCTGACCATCCAGATTGTTCTTATGTTCTTTTAATCCTAAAATTACTTTTTCATTTTTTATTTTGTCTTTGTGACTGTGTTCTTCAAACCTTTGTATGTGATATCACGTTTCTTTTCTGGTGTTTTTTTCACTCTTTGCTGGCACCGACCCCGCTCGCCACGTAGATGGCTCCGCCGGACGCGCCGGTAGCACACCAGCACCGCGGCGTGGATAATCGGGGACCGTGGCTCCATTTTCCGGACAGTGGGTTTAAGACGAGCGGCTGGGACAGCACCAGAAGGAATTGGTCGTCGTTGGCGGCGAGGATGACGAGACTCCCCGAAACGGTGACGGATTGAATCGGGATTTTACGGGAAATAAAGGAGTGGTGGCGGATTAGGATCCGCGGTGGAGGATCAAAGGGCGGCAATGGGAGGATCTGCCACTTGCACGAGATTCAGTTGAAGATGGAGCGCGTTAACGGTGTTGCTAATTCTAGCCTCGTTCGTCACATCAGCTCGCCAGCTGGACTATTGGCAAACATAGATATCGAAAATGGTAGTAATTATTAATTTTTTATTTTATTTTTTTGCTTGAGATCGTAATTTGGCTTGATTGTTTTAGCATCCTTTTGCGTATTGGCTTGTTCTTTGAACTTTATATATTTTTTTCAGACGCTTTCTGATAATCGTGCAAAGTGCTCCTGCTCGGGTAAATAGAATTCGAAAGGATAATCCTGGAAAGGTGATTACGACGTTGAAGGTTTTGAAAGATTCAAGTCTTTCTGATTTGAGGAAGCTGATAGAGATTCATCTCGGGGTGGGGGGGGGTGGGGGTGGGGGGGGTGGGGGATCAGCAAGCCTTCACTTTTCTTGTTCTTGCCGGGGACCCTTTTGGTGCTCCAGTGGCTAAGGAAAGAGGCAACTATACAAGCAAGTAAGCTTCCGATTTGCAAACAACCAGCTACGTGATGGTGGTCGTTTGGCTTGTCTGTGCCCTGTGAAGCTGATCCAGTGGCCTGGTCGTTATCCGTTTTAGCCCTCTGGAGAACAAGATGGCAGCAGCTACAACTCCGAACTCGCATACAACAAAGAAAAGCGAAGACTGTTTTTCGCCTGATATAGCTCCGCACTTGAGTTCAACACCTTTTATTACCGGCGCGATTATTAAGACTATAGTTCAAGTGTTGTACTAGTACATATGTCGATAATATATTTTTTAATTCTATTTGAAAAGGTATAAATTAAATTCCTATTGTTAGTTAACTTTGAAATGAGCCAATTTGAACAAATCAAGCTAGTTCAATTTCTCTGTCGAATTTCAAATTGTTGGTTAGATTTGTGATCATGTATAGTTGAAAGTTTTATTTCTGAATTTTAAATTATTTTTTGATTTGTTCTTTAAAAGTCATCGACCTTGCTTACTAACATTCATCTTGGATAGAACTGGGAGTCTATACAGGTATTTGATGTGGCTATTTTATATATAGAGGCTATTTTGTGCATGTAGTTATGAACTAATGTGCAATTTGATGTGCATGTATTATTTTAATAGTTTTATATATAGTGGCTATTTGTGCATGTAGTTATGAACTAATGTGCACGAGTGTATTAACTAATGTGCAATTTCACCTGCATGTATTTTTTAATTGTTTTGTATATAGAGGCTATTTTGTGCATGTAGTTATGAACTAATTGCACGCGCGTATGAACTAATGTGCAATTTGATGTGCACGCTTGTGTGAACTAATGTGCACGTAGTAGAACTAATGTGCAGTACATTCACTCTTTTTTTATGGCTAACATATATTTGTATCTTTTGTTGTGTAAGCACTCTTGTCTAAGTAGAGAAAACTGGAACATAATGTTTATTATCTTTTGATTTTTTTTATTGTTCTGTTTGTTCATAAGTAGACTAAATTTTTTGCGACTCAAAAAATCTGTGTTTTGCATATTTAAAATTTTTAATAATGGTCCTGGTGAGGGAAAAACAAATATTTAAGTTTCCAAATTTTTAACTTTGATGGTTGGACATATATTATTGCATTACTTGTGTAAATGATATCATTACAATCCGATCATCGGGTTGGATTTGTCATTAGACCCAAAATAAGAATTGTCGATGTACGATAAGGAAATATGTAAACATATTTAAATACAAGATAACAAGCAAATAGAGAAAAAAAAAACGCTAAAAATGTCTTATTTCGACAAAACTATAGTCCAATTAATTTGTACGAAAAGCCCAAAAGACCAACATCTAAAATATGAATTTATAAAATACCATTGTGCATAAATTATTTCACTATTGTACAAAATTTATTGATCGGTTGTGCAAAAAATCTTATTTATTTGTGCACAACCAACGTCGCAAAATAAGAGTAATAAAAATAAGAAAATAATATGAAGGGTCTTGAACTCTCTTGAATGCTAAAAATAAGAGCTAGGTGTCATAACCATAGTTTGTCGAACAGGCTCACAATTGTGGGAAGAACATTCAACATCACTTGCAAAAGTTCGCATTCAATCAGTGCACAAAACAATACATGCCACATATAACATGACAGAAAAACAAATCACACGACAACCACATAAGACAACGACATGTACAAATTTTTTTAAGACTTCACGACACGTGCAAAACACCATTCAGTATGGACGTGTACAAGGGAACACACTAATGTGCACAAACTGACACTGAATTGTGCACAAAACAAATCAGACAACAACCACATCAGATGACGACATGTACAGATTTTTTTAAGACTTCACGACACGTGCAAAACACCATTCAGCACGGACGTGCACAAGACGAAACAAACTGACACTGAATTGTGCACAAAACAAATCAGACAGCAACCACCTCAGACGACGACAAGCACATATTTTTTAAAGACTTCACGACACGTGCAAAACACCATTCAGCACGGAAGTGCACAAGGTAACAAACTAATGTGCACAAACTGACACTGAGTTGTACACAATACAAATTAGACAACAACCACCTCAGACGACGATAAGCACAGA
>BMAC01000056.1:1624502-1642184 GCA_014905375.1 Phtheirospermum japonicum | reverse complement strand
ATATTTAGACTTTCGTTCGAATAATAGTGTAATTGTGGGGAATGAAGTGTAAATAATCTATGAAGTGTCTTGTCCCTTGTTCTATTCATGTTTCGTTCTTAAGAGTCGAATACTCTCTCTAGCCCCGTTTTCCGATACCCTCTATAGGATTTTATGTAATTTTTTCTTTTTATTTTGGAGACGTTAAAACTCCACGTGCGTTATTGAAGAATGTTATCAGTTGCACTTAGCAACATAAGATCGGAGTCAATGTACTCTCGCTTTTGATGTATGTATATTGTGCTCGTTTTGTACCTCATCCTTATGGGTACTTTTCAAGTCATTCATTGTCGCTGAGGATCGATGGAGTGCTGCTGATTTCTTGAGATCATAAGTGTTCCTGAACTCTGTTTATTTTCTTTATGGATTTGGCTTTAGTTACCTTTGTACGTTGGTGTTGTTATTTCATTTGGAATTCAATTGCTTGTACTTTGGTTTCGTTAATTTAGTCATAATCTTTTTATCGCTTTTACCGTTTTTCCTAGTTGGTAATTTATGAATTTGGTTGAGTAGTTTAGTTGTTATTATTTGTTAGATTAGTTGTTCYTTTTTACCGTTCGATGCTTAATGCTTATTTGCTTGCGTTAATATTATGGAGATGATCATGATGATATTCATGCTTTGCGTTGGAATTATGATTTGATCATAATGATGTTTAAGCTTGGTGGCTAAATTTATTGTTCTAGTGTGCTTTGGGTCGTTTAGAACTATCGGGATTGACAACCCCYATCGCGGAGACGATTCCGGACACACWAGAACTCTTGCTTTTATTTATCGTTTTAAAGCATTTAATTTTATTGCTCGTAGATGTTAGAAAATCTCAAACTTTATTTGATCGAGTGTTTAGTATAGTTTAGTTTAGTTTTTAATTTCGTAGTAATGTTCATAAAATCGAACACCGGAATAGTTTCCGATTAGTCTTCCTTGTGATTCGACTCGAGTCAGCTTATCGCCTACAATAGCTCCGTTCTCTTGCGGACGAGCTTTTCATTATTTTTAAACGCGAAAAAGTTCGTTTCAGCAACCCTTTAGCAGACCCTCAGCATTTACTGACGGGTAGAATAATCTCATCAACAATCATTTTACTATCGTCGAAAATGCTGACGTGTAGTACCCATCAGCAAATCCATCAGTAACGGATCCGCCCGTCGGCAATTGCCTGTTTTTTTGTAGTGCTTATTCAAATCACTGGGATGCGGCAAAAAGATTTATTCCTTATGTTGAAGGTACCACCGATTATGGTATCTTCTATGATACTCGTGTGTATGTGAAGCTCGTTGGTTTCTATACTTCTGGTTATGTGTTTGATTTGAGAAGCACAACAATCTCATGGTGCTCAAAGAAATAACCAATCGTGGTACTCTCTACCACAAATCAAAATATATCACACTGAATGTCAAACTTTGTGGCTAAGAGAGATTTTAGAATCTTAAATTCAAACAAAATAATCCAACTGTTATGTTTTGTGATTCAATCACTTGACGTCCATCCGCTATATCTGTTATGGTGTTCAGCCTTTTCTATTCAAGGGATCCTAATTTGCATGGAAGGATAAAACATATTGGCTTGATTTTTTGTCTCTTAAGAGAGTTTGTTAATGGAGGATAATTAAGTTTTGAGTATTGCCGAAACGATGAGCAATTTGCCGTTGGTTTTACATTGTAGGGCCCATTTTCAAGAAACGTAGAAAATTGGTAGTACACAGTAAATATGATTTATAGAAGGCAATGTTGGAGTAATTCAAGTTATATGAACTACTCCATCCGTCCCACAAAAATAGTCCAGTATTCCATTTTCGCCTGTCCCACAAAGATAGTCCAGTTACTATATTTAACATATCATTAAATTTTCATTTCCACACATACGCTTAATTAATATTTTTGAAATACTAATTTTCTACATGGTAAATTGAAAATTGATGATTACAATGTAAAATCTTACTATTCCAATAACAAATATACTAATTCCAAAAAGGGTATAATTGGAAAACACTAACTAAATTAATGATTTAACTATATAAACTACGAATTTCTTAATATGTGTGAAATCAACCGCAAGACTATCATTTTGGGACGGAGGGAGTAATCTTTTTGAATATATTTAATTAAATGTACTTAGTCAAATGTCTCATATGTCTTAAATTTCTAGTCAAAGATTCATCCTTTCTTTTTTTTGTATGTTTCTTAATTTATTAATAGATTGATTCATACATCACTCAACTAAGTATAAATAATTATCTATAATGTGATTTTCATTAAGAAAAAACAATACAATTATTTTCCTTTGCTTTTAAATCTCATTTCTTTCATCACCTTCCTTTTAAACTGTTTACTTGATTAATTTCGGAACCAACAAATTGCTAGAAAACTCACGCACTGCTCTATGTTTGTAACAAGTAATAGTAACATTAAAATATTTACACGACACACAATGAAGAGCCACTAAAAGTGTCCACTTATACTTGTCAATGGTTCGGAGTTAGGATTGAAATCCCGTGGGACAAACCTTGACTTACCATTTCTTTAATACAGTACTTGTCAATATTAAGGATTTTCCATTAAATAAAACAGATAATCTTTTGAGGTCAATATAAGAATTATAACTCATATTATAATGATGAAAACCATCCTTTGTGTGATTTGCGAAAGACCATTCAATGCATTATATTATATATATAAGCTGATGGCATTACAAGGAAGGAAAAAAAAAGAAAGAAAAAGAAAAAAGAAAACCGAAAACACACACATGGAATGATGGATCCTAAATCCAACAAACCAACCAGCACAAATCCCCCCACAGGCATTCCTTTAATTTAAATTAATACTGGAATAACACCACCCCCACCCCACCCCATCCCAGGTATTTCTTAATTAATTAAAAAAAAAAAAGATTAACAGGATCAGTACCACCCGAACCCGGAAAAACTGTTTCTAGCGGACTCATCGTCGAACCCGGAAAAATAAGCCTCGTACGGAGATGCTGCGTCCAAGCTCAGCCGCTGCTCCGACAGCTCAAGGCACCTCATGTCATTCAGAACGCCATGCCCCGTCTCCGACAGCACCGGTGGCTCCCCGGAGTAGTAGCAGCTGCTGGTGATGTCCGGCGGCAAAGGCGGCAACTCCTGCCCGGCCCCGCATGGCGGCGGCGGCGGTGGGCCATACTGAAACCCACTCGTACCCGCCTGCTCCTGCCCGTACACACCACCACTCATCATGTTAACATTATTGTTGACGACGGCGGTGCTGTTATTCCAGCTGGCATCCCCTCCCGTCAGCTGGAACTGTGCGTTGGGATTGCTCTGCCCAAAGTAAAGCTGGTGAGACTCGTCGAGAAGCATGGAGAAATGGTCGTTGCGGCCGGCCTCTTCGTCCGGGGAGATGATGGAGGTGACTGATGAGCCAGGTGGCATGTCCGAGTAGACGAAGTTGGTGCGGGCCCTCGAGCCCCGCATGGACCGGGCCGCCCTGTCGTACGCCAACGCGGCCTCCTCCGCCGTGTCGAATGTGCCCAGCCAGTGCCTTTCCTTGGTCGAAGGGTCTCTTATCTCCGCCGCGTACCGGCCCCACGGCCGCCGTCTCACGCCCAGGAACCTGTTTGTCGATGACTGGTCTGACGGGTTTTGCTGCGCTCTTTTGCTCTTGGATGGCGACGGACCGCCTGACTTGCCGGTTTTCGCGCTGTCCATTGTACTAATTTTAAACCGGGTTCGTTTATATATATTATGTTATATAAATATTATATTTTAAACTGAAATTGAAAAAGTGAGATATCCTGACAATGAACAGAGCGAGAAAGAGAGAGAGAAAAAGAGATTGTGTGTTGTGAATTTCAGTTTGTTAATTTGTTGTTGATGATTATGGCAGTTGAATTTGGGGCAGTTTAAATAAGGGGCTTTTGCTCATTTGTTGTTTTGAGCTTTTTGATATTATATATTAATTAGAATGGATTACGGAATTAAATAATATAAAGGAGTACTGGAACATGGACCTCATAAAAGGTCGTCTAAACTAATTGGATTGATCATCACATGCATCATTATAATTATTAGCCATATGCATCTCTGAATCTAATGCCATTATGATAACTAGTAGTGTTTTTATTTACAAGCAATTCATCAAACATTAT
Source organism: Phtheirospermum japonicum (assembly GCA_014905375.1). Lineage (NCBI taxonomy): Eukaryota > Viridiplantae > Streptophyta > Magnoliopsida > Lamiales > Orobanchaceae > Phtheirospermum > Phtheirospermum japonicum. The sequence continues at coordinate 1,638,020 of BMAC01000056.1, read as the reverse complement.
TCCTCCAATTATTAGATCAATGAACCAGCAGTTTTGGAAGTTCCAACATAGTACTAATTATGAGTTTAATTGCCATACTAGAATTAAGGATAATGGATCTGCCTTTTTTACTTTTACTTTTATACTTATGTTAATCGCATCTGCCTCATGTTTGTTAAGGTTCTTAAAGTTCTTGGACATTTTTGACTGATAAATTTTTGGGGGTATACATGTAATTGATCCTTCTCAGTGGAAAATTATTATACTATGGATTAGTGTTGAACTTGGGATATGGATGAGGGTCCAAAACTAATGCAGTGGTACGTAGTTGTTTCTAGTAATTCATGAACCTACTTTTTTAACAAATGTACATATTAGATCACCAACCTTGCAATGTGAAAAAAAAAAAAGGGGGGGGGAGGGGGGGAAATGTCTGTTATTCCACGGACATAGTAATTTTTCTCAATATACCTATTTTCTGGCGTTTTTGCTAACATATGTGTTGTTAAATTGGATTTAATCAATTTAATGGTGTAGCGAAAATTCGTATTAACGAATTGTATAGTCTCGATTTACGTTTCGCGTAAATAATTGTAACTTTTTGAATTTCTCAAATTCATTTAATGGTGAGTGAGAAATAGCACTTCGAAGTTGAATTGTTGCTTAATATATTGTTGTTATCCCACATTGAATGATAATCAATGTGGAAGTGAGTTTAAAAATAATTACATTTCATAGTGGACATCAAATGGGCCAGCGGGTATTGTGAACTTTGTGTGAACAAAGTTCACGTGGGCTCTTGGACTTGGGTTCGCCCGGTCCGACTTGCGTGGTCCGTATCATTTCTGCATTATTTCCTTTTGTAGCTCAGTAGCTCAGTTTAGGTTCTTCAAGTTCGCCGGAGCTGTTCTTTTTCCATTTTTAGTGATATTCAATTTTTTTCCTACTTGTGCTCGAATTGTTTCCAACAATATGTTTTGTAGTATTTATTATGTAATGTACTTAATGATTTTAAATATATATTTATAGGCCAAAGTTCACCACGCAATATTACCTAATCTATCTTTCAATCTCCTACATGATATAGCGATTGCCTTTTTGGCATGTGTATCTAAAAAAGGAAAAAGAAAAAACGAAACTTATTAATCATAGGCAAGTTATTTCTTGGTTATTAATATTAGTTTTCCACGAAGCATGCATCCATCTCCTGAGATTACAACTTTTAGCACGTCTAATGAGATTGAAAACTCATGATTTCTCAATTCTATGTATGTGATCGATCATGATTACTATCATGATTTCAATCGGATTGTTCGCAATCATTGGACTCACTGGTCTAATCATTCTTCTATGAGGTTCCATATTCTTGAAACCATATTTTGCTTATTATCATAATGATGCCACTGAGTGGCGTTTCTTATAAACTTGAGAAGTAATTCAATTATAATAAATAGTGTTACACGAAATGTGATCAAGTATGACGAGAAAAGATAGATGGGAAACGAATCGTCTATGTATGCGTATGAGATCGTCGCACTTTTCAAATAAAAATACACTTTTTTTTTTTTAATTTTAAGTTAAAGGATCATACTTTTACGATATAAATAGTTTGGGCAACACTCTTCTTAGGCCGAACTAACGGATTATCCGTTAGACCAAAGTTTCATATATATACATTATAATACAAAAACAAATATATTATAATAAAAAACCAATACATCATATTACAAATATATCATAGCACAAAAATAAAAATATCATAGTACGAGTCGGATATTTATGAAAAACTAATACTTTACAGTACAAAAACTAATATATCACTGTACAAAAATCATTACATTATAGTATCGGTCAAATGGCCTAACGGGTCATGACCCGTTAATTTGGCCTAACACAAGTGTTTGCCAAATAGTTTTTTTTTTAAATACGATTATTTACCTTTAAAAGTTGCTTGAACTCTAATGTTCATATACAATAAGGTCTCAAAGTAGACATCATCGAAAAGAATATAGATGGTGACTAAGACAATATTTATGCGCACTCATATATTTGTCTTTGCACAGGGTTATGCAATATTGCACGCAACTCTTACTTATTCGTTTATGAACCCCTGCTAACCAGATATTTTGCGTATCAGTTGGTAACTGGATATAAGCCTGATAATTCATATCTAAGCATATTTGATTATGCAGTATATATGCCTATTGCGCCCCCACATCGCATTCATATGGCTTTCTAAAGACGATTAAGTATTTATGTTGGATATGAGTCACCAACAGTCAATCCGCTGTTTAAAACCTTTGACAGACGATCTCTTTACCGCTAAAACTTTAGATTTGTCACTCTAATGAGACAGTCTTCCTGTCTATAGGGGAGATACGAGAAATTATTTTCTAATGGAACGACATAAATATTTTCACAACATGTCTCATTATGATCCCCGCATTTCACAATGTAACGTGAAAGTAAAGTAAAGTGAACAATTGATCTTCAATGTATAGAAGACTCAATTTCTAAAGTGACGAGATTATATATATACCAGCCGCAAATGTGTCAGCAAGGTTAAAAGTCCCCATAAAGGGCACAATGTCACAAATTAAGACATTGCAACCATACTTAGTGGAGGTATGGTTGAAGTCGTGACTCCCAAAAGGAACAGGGGAGGTCACTTGGTTCAATCAATACTTGCCCAAGGAATAAGAGGCATGTATGACACAACTTCAATTGATCGTCAATGAAGATAATTACTCTCATCAGATTAACTCTGGTTATACTTATGTCAATGAATCATTACTAGAGGACGCTCCGAAATTTAATATGATTCCAAAGAATAAGAAATCTCAATGTACAATGAGAGTTTATATGAGTTGATGGAAAGATTTTCCACACACATTGATGATATATAAACATTTTTGCTCAAGGAATCATAGAGCATGATGGTATCAAACCACGATCTATTGAAATGTCAACAAAGATCAAATTGACCTAATTATAAAGAACCAATCCAGGTAAAATTAAATTCAATGACAACAAGACGGGTATTTGGTCTGGTAGTGCTAACCTCACCAAGTCTAAAGCATGTGGGACATAAAAGAAGTTTTGTCAGAAAGCGTAGTGAGAAAAATAAAGCCATGAGATGCAAATCTAGACTTGAATCACAAAGTTTTTCAAAACGCCATGGAATTGATTATGGGGATATGTATTATCCCATAATGGATGTTATAATTACAAAGAATAAGAATACAACTTATACCTTTGGTTACATAATATCTCTATGGGGATCATAATTTGGAGATATATATGAAAGTGCTTGCTGGCCTTTCATTGTCAAGGCAAGTGCCTCTAAGCCACGAAGTGCATTTGCAATTAAATTAAAATACTCACTTATGGATTGAAACAATCCAGATGGATCTGCTATATGTCCAAGTGACTACTTGATTGGGAAAAGATAATCTATACCCTTGCATATTTATAAAGAAAATAAGTTTCAAATTTGCGATTATAATTGTATATGTCGATGAAAGGAACATAATATTCACTCTTAAATAAATAGATGATGTCGCTAGTTATTTGAAATTCTTAATTTGAGATAATGAATCATGGGAAAACTCGGTAATGTTAAGGCTTTAAACTAAACCTGGGTTTGTGGAGTACTAAATTCTACATTTTGCATATATCCAAAAGATGATCATGCGATTAAATATGGATAGGTGCAATATGCTAGCACTCCTATGATTGGTCAAAGTGAAGATATAAGAAAAGATCAATTCATCAAGTGGAATGACTAAGAACGGGTGGGAGCTGAAATTCTCTACCTATGTAAAATATGCGCATTATTGTACCATTATTAATACACTTGACCAAATATTATTTTCTCAAAATTTTTATCTTGATTTAACTTAAGAAAGCGCAATTTCACTGGAATAGAATCAAAAGCGCAATTTTTATCTTAATAGTGGCTTGGACTCTATCACTGAAGAAAATGTGATAATACGAGTAATATCACCACAACTCTTCTACAACCAACAACTATGCACTTTCTCAAGATTCAAGTATATTGAGGAAGTGGAGACTTTCAAAGTTCTCTTGATAGATGTACATATCAGAGAGAGGTGTAGACTTTAGGGGGAGTCTCAACATAGGTGTGTTGTAATCTTTTACTTAGACCAAATTTTATTTTTCCCATTGGGTTTTGTTACTTGGCAAGGTTTTAACGAGGCAAAAATGAAACACCATTTCACCCTTTGACTTGGCACAAGGGGGAGTGTTAAAGGAAAAATATAATTAGTGTGCCTTCGTCAATAAGTAACTGATGTAGGACAATTTAGGTATTTTTTATCTTTATGTATTATGAAAACATGTATTTGATACCCTATATAAAGGGAGTCTTTGATGAATAAGAGAACCCTAATTTCTACCATCTCCATCGTCTCCTTTGTATCTTCTTCTTTTCTTCTTTTACGTTTACATATTTCTTTTTTTTACATATATTGTTACCTCTTATATTAGCTTGTTTTTAGGAACAATTCCTTTATGGGTATTCATAATATGTATATGTCAATTTTTTTTGAATCTATGAAAATTAGTTTTCTCGACTTTGGTGTTAATCCTCCTCGTCTCATGCTACAAGAGCAAGAGTGGATCATGACTTCAACTCGGCCACTTTTGTCTTCCTCATATAATTCCTCTTGTCCTTCAATCACCATGACTGGGAAATCATGAAAATCATCTCTTCATCAAAGACTTCGGAGTCAGATTTATCGAAGTAATATTTCACCAATCATCTGAATAACCAAGGATTGGTTCTAGTCTCCAAAATCTTTAATGGAAAGAATTATTATAGTTAGAAGAGGGTAACAACCTAAGGGTTAAATTCCAGGAATAAATTTGGTTTGTTGATGGTTCAATCAAATCTCCAAACAATGAAGTCGATCTTAAAGGTTGCACAATGTAGACACGAATATCAACACTCTCGATCTGGATAGCTTAGAAAATGTAATTTTTCATCCTAAGTCTTATGAATTTTGGGAAGATCTTTGTGAACTTTTTTCTCAAAGGAATACATCCCATATATTTGATATTCAACGCGATATCATCTCTCTTTATCTAGGTCAATTTCCTATCTCATCCTATTACACCAAATTAAAGACTTTGTGGGATGAATTGGCAACACTTTGAGTGCAAACTAATCAAAAATAGATAATAAATAATTCTTGATGCTAAACATCCTCGAGAAATCACTGCCCACCGTCCATTAATTTCTTTCTTCTACTGCCAAGAAGAAAATATGCGCTCAATAAGCTAGCACGAGTCCACGCCAAGAAGGAGATTAGTGACGTATCAATAGTTGTTGATAAACACGATTCTTACAATCATATTAAAACTTATTTCACTAATTTCTTACTATTTATCGTGAATTAACAACTTGTTTTGGCCTTGTTTCGTATTATTTGGAAGTTGTTACGTGTTTGCTCGTTTTGTAGGATTTTTTTATCAATGTTGAACACTTTTGATGACTTGGACTTAAAGAAGCGTGATGGAATGAAGATTCTAAGTGTTTGGTGTTGAGAAACTGAAGTTGGGAGTCCATTGTACCCAAGATCAGAGTCGGCCTACAAATATTTGACAATTATGAAAATTAAGTCAATGGTAAGAGTCAATTGTAGCCAGCGCTACGTTGACCGATAGAAATGGTCTTCAGTGTATGTGTCCCGACCCAAAGTAACGACAGTCACATAGCTCGAACCAATGGGCTATTTTTCAGTGTACATGTCACGACCCATGTAACGATCGAAACTCCACTCGCGAAGACTCCTGAAACATTACAAATTGCCTTATTTTCGACTCTGAGGCTAAGATGGGATAAGTGGGAAGCTGGAAAATAGTCCAAAATCATCTTGTAATGAGGATTTTTAATGAGAGTTTTGGAGACTTGGAGCGAGCTTGGTCAAGGATTATGAAAAAATAAAGAACAACATATCGTCTCGGGAATTCTTGGTTTTTACTTAGTATTGTTATTTACTCTTTTTTGCTCATGAACTGCTCAATGAATTATCTTAACAAGGTTTTAGTTATGTCTTACTAATTTCTTATTATTCTGAGGTTGGTAACGATAAATGTTTGATACTTTGTGAAATTTGATAAGTCAAGTACGATATTTTCATTATTTTTATATTTTTGAATTATTGATTTATATCATAATTGGTTGATCGTTCTTTATGATTGTTGGATTTTAATAAATAGAATCAAAAGAAGAGATTTATTTTTAGGCTATAAAACATAAAACACAATAATCAACAAGATCGAGATATTTGAGTTTATACATGAAGTTAATAAGTCTTTCGAAATTTTTTGAGTTATAAGTACTATTTCAAATAGAGATATTGTTTTGTTCTTGTGATCAACGGTTTAATCATTTTAATAGAAATATTAAATTATCTTCGTGATTAACTTTTAATGAATTGAATCAAAAATAATACATGATGAGTTGAAAGAACATTGCCTCGAATCATTAATTGAATCGAAACCTCAAAATAATTTTATCTAATTGTTTCTGGTTCACATATAAGGAAGTGATTTTTATTTGAACCTAATCCTCTCTCTCTCTCTCTCTCTCTCTATATATATATATATATATATATATATATATATATATATAGGATTAAGATCATGTGAGAACCAAATCCATGTGTGGGGACTTTAGGAACTGTTATATTACATTATATGTGATGCTAATTTAAATAATACAAAATGCTACTTATATTTTCACATTGCTATTTTTATGTTCCCTTGATTTTTACTATTATCTTATTAGCATGTACCTGATTCATATATAGCATCACATACCATGTAATTTAGCAGGTTCCTAGTTCCCACATAGGGACTGGTTCCCATGTGAACCCACCCCTATATATATATATATAGAACCATGTCCTTATATGCGAACCTGCGAACTAGTGCTTTTATTATACAATCATAATGCTTTTATTTAAATAAGGAAATACACAAAAAAATAGGATCCATCGATTTAATTAGATCTAAGGCCCATAATTAACCCTAGGTTCACATATAGGGACATGGTTCTCATTTGAACCTAATCCTATATATATATGTGTGTGTGTGTGTGTGTGTGTGTGTGTGTGTGTGTGTGTATTATCATGTGAGAATGGGTTCGTAGGTGAGAAATGAGAATGAATCCTAACTAATCATTTTAATCCTTTTTTTCAGCAGTTATCCGGTGGCAGTTTAGTAATTTCTGGACATTCGGTGGCATTTTAGTAATTATTTGCCTTTCTCATTTCAACAATTTGGCCACTTGTCTTCTCGCGTTGTCACCATTTTCTTACACAGAACCACAAGCAAAGTTACCTCTATTTTCGTTGAATTCTTGGATCATTCATCACACAGAAGCAAAAATGCCAAAGTATATGCCCTAGAGTATATGCCCAATTATCTAGCAAAAATTCTTCTTGAATCGAGCAAAAATTATGTAGAATCTCCTATCCAACTTCAAAATCTCAAAACCCTATCGTATACGCGATCGATGGGACAAACTCCGTAGAAATTTCAACCGAAAAAGAAAATTTCACCAACAAGAATGATGGTACGTTTTCCATTTTTTATTTTTCTCATGAATTTGATGTTACAGATTTAGATTAATGTGGCATATGGGTGTTGGATTTATGTGCATTGGTTTTCATGTGTTTGAGTTGGTGGATATTGTTTAATGAATAATATTTTAGCATTTTAATAGAACTTTGATTACTCACATGGCTTCTTCTATTTGTTGTTAAAGTTAATTTGCTGGATTGGGTGCACCTTGCATTAAATACAATTATAATGGCGAAGTTATTTTCCTCGTGTGATTTTTCTCATGGAACTTGAATTTGCGTATTTGTAGGGAAGTGTAAAAAGAAGGCAGATATTGCCACAAAGGAAAAAACTCTAGTTTCTTTGTCTTCTGATCCTTAGGATTCGAGTCCTCAAGATTCAATACAACAGGTAGAATTACAAACGAAGAAGAAGGCATATATTTTCGCGAAGGAGACTCCTATTCTTAACTCTTCTACTCCTAAGGAGTCAAGTCCTCAGGATTCAAGATAACGAGTAGAATTGCAAATGAAGAATAAGGAAGATATTGGCATGAAGGGTAAAACTCCGATATTGGGTTTCTTTTACATGCCTTTTGTAGGGAAGAATGTTGAATTGGTTCCCGAGGCTTCAACGAAAGTAACCAAAGTTCAAAATACAAACAAACAAGGTACTAAATTTAGGCATATGGATTTTTCATATTTTTTTGATGATATTTTGGATTCTGACCATTGGTTTTCATAAGTAATGATGATATGAACATGGTAGAATGTGAAAAATAAGGTTCACTAATGTTCAAAATCAATTTCATTGAATGAGTTCAGGGTGTTAGGGTGTATATAAAAGCAGTGCAAAGAAATGTATAGTAATGTGAATCTTGTATATTATTTGTGCACATTTAATTTGTGTTGCATGTGTATGATATATATATATACACATTTATTAGGGCGTAGGATTTTATTTTAGCCTGATATCTTGCCATACGCAACAGAAATTTCTATGATTTTTTTAGTGCCACGTGTCATTAACATCACGGGTTGTTTGTCACAATCGGACAGTTCTAGCATATGCATTTATTTTCATTTTTTATATTTATTTTGTTTGCTCCTTTTTGGCCTTTGATATCTTTTGTACTTATTTTTGTAGTACATTTTTTATATGTCTTCTTAAGTATCTTTTGGAGAAAGTAATCAAAGTAAACCACGCACAGGTGTAACCACGAAGAAGTGGAAGATTGATGTCATTGAACTGAAAAGAAAAGCAAAAAAAAAAGGTGTACTAAGGTGAAAGTTACAGAATAAGGTATGTTATTATTATTTCTTATGATTAATGTGTATTGAGTTTTTGATAATTATATATATAATTCTTGTCTTATCATCTTTTTTAATCCTTTTTTACTTTATTATGTAATTGTGTTTGTTAGAAGCACATGATGATGATTTTGGGAGATCTATACCGGCACATGCTGATAGTGCTACCAGTCGCAGCGATGGTCCCAAGTTTTTCTTTCACAATATTTCATCACCTGAGGTTTTTGTAAGAGCTTTGTCATCATTAAATGAATGTCAGAGAAAAGATGTTGCAGATATTGGATTTGGTTCCCTTGTGGATTTATCAATAACTTCAATACCAGTAAATATGGGGTACTAGTTAATGAAGAATCTCAACTACCTTGATTGCAAACTGAAGTTATACGATGAGTCAAAGTTGCACATCAAAGAAGATGAAGTGTCTGCTGCTTTCGGCTTTCCCTGTGGAAAAACTTCAATCATAAATAAGAAGAAAAGGAAGCAGTCAGAACTTGATTAAGAATGGAAGGGTTTCTTTGAGCCAAGTTGATAGGGGATAACCCCAACAAACCTCACCGTGAAGATGAAGGAATATGTTGACGGCAAATAGTTCAAGAGACTCTTTATCTGTTTGCTCATTAATTGCGTGTTTGAAGCTCAGAGCAACGGGAAATTTCACAACAATTGAAGAGTGAGAGTTTTAGTGGTGTACAAAGGTTCATGGCTTGGTATTATCGGAATTCAAGTTCTCGTAGGGATCAATGGGTTTTTAGCTTGTGAAAGTAAAAGAAAAATGAACGAAAAACAAAAGTAACGTGAAAGTAAGTACAAGTAAATGCAAGTATTTCAAATGCCTCATGCGTATGTCATATTTAAATTGCAAGCAATAATCAAAATAAGCAATAAAAAGAAAAGAAACAACAAAGTACAATAAAAGAAACCTAAGTTACAACTATGCATGCATGATCATGAAATTTAAATAATGCGAATCAACAAAAATCGAAAGCACCAATGGAAAGAGCAATAAAAGTTCACGTGAAAGTTAAAATCTTTTTGAAAAATAACTATAAACAAAGAGTAGATCTAGGAATCAACATAGAATCATGCATTAAAAAAAATCAAAATAAAGCATAGGAAATACTCAAAATAAAAACGATCAAGGACCCGATCTATGATCAAGGTTTGACAATCACCAAGATTCCAAACTAAATCACAAATCTAACAATAAGTCTATGAGCAAAAAAATGCATAAATGAAGAATAAGCATGAAATTGAAGAAAAAAGAAGAAATTAAGAAATGCTTACTTGAATTAAGAAAGAGAAATACAAACTTGATGAAATAAAAATCCAAATTAAATCCAAGTGATAGCTTGAATTCTTCTTGAGCTTACAAACCCAAGGAAAAGTTTGAAATTAAATTTAAGAACTAGAGAGACCCATGCATGAGTTGGGAGGAGAGTTGAATACTTTTTCTATTGAGGGATCTATCTATTTATACTAGGTTTAACTAAGGATAAATAGGTCAAATTAGCCTTAAAGGCTTAGACTTCTTGGGTTTGACTAAGGTTGACCCAAAATGACCATGGCTTGATGTTTCGAGTAGGTTGGCTCGGCATTGGCGAGGTTTGGCATGGGGTTGGTCTAGGCCTGGCACGGACTAGGCAGGCAGGCGTCGGCAGCTGGGCGCTATTGGCGGGCGTGTGCAGGTGCTGCAGGGTTGGCGTGCCTTGGCGTGGGCAGGACTTGGTGCAGGCGTCGACATGCACGGGCGCGCGGGCGTTGGTTGGCGAGGCATGGCGTGCATGTGGGCGCAGCCTGGCGCAGGTGTTGGCGTGCGTTGGCAAGGCGTGGCATGCGCGCTGGCGCTGCTTGGCGTGGCTTGGCGTGCGCGCGGGCGCTGCCCGGCGCAGGTGTTGTCGTGCCTTGGAGTGCGTCAAGTTCCTTGGCACGGGTTGTCATTCCTTGGAAAAGCTTGACGATCATTCCAGAATGTTGTGGCCTTTAGAGCTTTCTCTTGGCGCAGATTTTTGCACGGCTTGGCGCGGCTTGGCTTGAGTTGGCGCGGGTCTAATTTACTTTTTTTTGCTTCTTTATTACGTCTAACTTCAAGACACGTCCTTCCATTTGAACTTTATCTTCTTAGAACAACGACCAATCTAAAGTGAGCCCGTTCTTGTCACCTATGAAATAATAGCTTTGAACATAAGAACTCAAGAATCCCACAAACCTCACCAACATCGTACACATTAGGCTCAAAACAATAAAACGAGAAAAAACATAATAACTTAACAAAAATCAAGTCAGGAATACTATAAACAACATTAAACCCTAATTAAAAATACGAGAAAAAACAACAATTACATGCAAAACAAGCACCCCACACTTATCAGTTTGTTCGTCCTCGAACAACGAAAAGAATCGAGAATGTACATGTAATAAACATTATGAAAAAAGAAAAATTCTTGTGCTTTTCCTTATTAGAATTATAAAAGTATCAACATAAACTCGTTATCGCCAAGCATTGTTGCTATTACACTTTCTCAAATGAAAACCAAATCGATGACTTCCTCTCAAATGGAATTTTGACGGTGTTCGCTCAATTCACGCAAGTGTTTATTTTATATGGGACGTGTATACACTCAATTCAGATAATGCATGCACCTTGTCAAGATTTCACAAATCAGAAACTCAAAATCACCCATTGTACATGACCACACAAGAATCAAAAGAGGTCTTTATTTCGGGTTGTAATGTTGGCTCTTTGGTAAGGTATGAAATATATGTATATAGTGGCTAACACATGGTCAAAAATGATAAATAACACACGAAACCCTAACTTATAGAACTCGAAGCTTATGAACACTTCACCCTTCTCAAATTACCCAGCTTTCTTTCAAATCCCTTTCGTACACACACACACACTCTTTTCCGACTTTTATTTCAAAACACATAGAAGCTTTTGAATTCGCTTCTTTTTACTACACTTAACCTTTTAAACATTAAGTTTTTCACTTAAACGCACGCTTTATCACTTTTCGTGATTTGTGTTGGAGTTTGTTTGTTGTTTTCCCTTTATATATATTATATATATAAGAAAGACTCAAAACCCAAAAACCACAATTGATTTCCTACACATTCCTAGTCAACTAACAATATACTCTCTCTCCTCACAATATATGAAGATATAAGAGCTAAAATCGAGCTCGGCCAACAATAAACGGGGCATAGGCTCAAGGGGGCTCATTTGGGATATTTAAGTAGCGTATATATTTGGATGTGGCCGGAATAAGGGTGATATATATATGCACCGAGGTCATTTCCAAATTCAATCATGTACGAGAAAAACGAAGTCATCTCAATGCAATTTTCATAAAAATGCAAGCAAAGCCGATAATTCACACAAGGCTACTCACTAGTTTGCACCGGGTTTTGGAAGACAAAATCAAAAGAGCTTTTAGAGCTTCGAGATCTTTTCACGAGTAAATATTGAGTATGTGTGTGTGTATATATATATATATATATGGTTGGGTTCAAATGGAACCATGTCAATATATGCGAACCTAGGGACTCATCTTGACCATTAGATTGGATAATCTTGATGGTTGAGATTATGACATGTCAGCATGGTAATAATTTAAAAAAATCCATTAAATAATTAAAAAGGGTATTTTGGACATATAACAACGTTTATGAAGAGCACTAAATTGCTTTTTAGAAAGCACAACGGATATATAACTGCAAATTCAAAATTTTATAATAAAACTCAAATTTTCAACGAACCATAACTTTTTTAATTTTTATTTATTTTTAATGAAATATATATCAAATTAATCTCATTCTCAAGATCTACYATTTAAGATACATATTGCATATTTAAAAATGTAAAAATAAATAAATATAATTAAATTTAAAAATCTGAATATTAAAAGCATTGTATATGACTATTTAAAGCACTACACAAGTCTTCAGCAGTGTTTTTTTTTTATGTTGGCAGTGCTAGTTTTTTGGAGTGCTTTTTTAATATTGTTGCGTCGCTTTTTTTACTACACTACCACTGCTTTTTATTTTTCAACATCACCGTCGTCCAAATCCAAATCGCCGTCACCATCCGAACAYCCCAACATCTACAATTTAAYATACATATTGCATGTTTTAAGACGTAAAAAATATATATATAATTAAATTAAAAAAACTGGACAYTAAAAYCATCGCACATGACTGATTTTAACACTACAATARTGTATAAAAAGCACAATGAATTTGGACATAATTMCACCGTGCAATATTTGGAGTGCTTTTTCTTGTATTYTTGCGGTGCTTTTGAACTYCACTAAAAAACACTGATTTTTTTGACTGAAAAAATAATCGGCCAACATCGCCGTCACCCATCGCCATCACCATCCATGTGAACCCCACGTTCAAACACCACCGCCGTCCGATTCGAACCACCACCGGAGGCATCTCAACACCGCCTGATCGGAACCCAACACCAACCCACGAGAATCGGCCCGAGCGCGCCTCGCCGACGCCCCACAGCTGCCGCCAGAGCCGCTGCCACCGGCCCGAGTCACAAAACATCCACGACGACGAATTTGAAACTTCAAAACACACCCGGCCCATTATTCTGGCAAATTACAGGCCCTCTGTTATAAACAAACTA
>BMAC01000056.1:1588569-1614918 GCA_014905375.1 Phtheirospermum japonicum | reverse complement strand
AACGAAAATCTAAATATTCTAACCAAAGCATCTAACCACGTCACTTCGTCAAGGTTCCAGTCAATATAAATACACACAACTCAAATCAACCACAAGCAAGCATATGAACAATTGAATTACTAACCAAGGAACCCCCCCCCCCCCCCCTCTCCCCCACCCCCTCCCACACTTAAACCATACAATGTCCTCTTAGATTGCTTTGTTAAAGAGGTGTATAGATGACTGGGCTAGTCGGGTGACGACTTGGCGATTTGAGCAGGGATAGACTTTGGACGAGGCATGGATGGGTAATGTACATGGAGGTTACCTCATTACTTTTAGGTGTTCGAAAGATAGTCTAAATCTCTTATCTCAACGTTATCGTGTCGTCCTTTTAGTTGAATTTTCAGTCGATTTAATGCATTAACTTCTTGAATCATTTGAATGCATTAGCTAGTAGGTCATCGGGTAATTAGCTTTTCCTTGTCTACGTCTAGACTAGATTTTGCTTGAGGACAAGCAAATAGCTAAGTGTGGGGGAGTTGATTTGTATATATTTGTATGTAATTTTCGTGTGTTTTTGCATTGTGTTTTGTTTGATTTTACGTGTTTTAGGTTTATCTTTTTGTCATTTTTCTTCCTTTTGATGTTTTTCATTTCGTTTGGTGTTTAATGTGTTTCTACTTCATTTTTTATGAAATAATCTAATTTCTCTTAATTTCTAGTTTGAGCTTCAATACGAAGATGACGAAATGCACGACGTGCTCCCGACGCCCGTAGCCAGTGCCGCATCGACGCCGGTAGACGCCCGCATCGGTCGATGCTAGGTCGACGCAAAGCTGCAATACCGTCGATCCTAGCTCCGTCGATCGACACACCTATAGACACAAACTTGCAGTCGCGTCGATACATACACGCGTCGTTCGATGACCTGACTAATCGACGCGAGCATCCCGACTCGCATCGACGTCGACGCTCGGCACCCGTCAGTTGATGCTCTGGCAGTTTAAGCAGTTATTTCAGAAAAATCTATAAAAGGCCGGTGGTTTCTTTATTTTTAAAGGCTGGAACCTGGGGGAAGATCAGAACAATGCAGAGAACCCTCGGTTCTTTCCACCTTTTGATTCATGCAAGATTAGCATTTTTAGTTCGTCATTTATTTGTTTCTATGCCGTTCGACATTTCAAGGTCATTTTTCGTCGTTGAAGATTATTGGATTGCTGCTGATGCTTTTCTAGATCATAGGTTTTTCTGCACCTTTTAAATTTGTTTTATGTTTTAGATTTAGCTATCTTTGAATGTTGACATTGTTCCGTTCTTCTCGTTTTTAATTTATGTTTATTTGCTTAGTAGATTAATTGTTATTTCTCGTTAGATTAATTGTTGTTTTTAATTACATGCTGGTAGAATAATCATTCCTTGTAACTCTGTCGATGCTTATTTCTCGTTTGTGATATCGATCATGTTTATGCTCGTGTTGATGCGATCGAATATGTTAATGCTTGTAGGCTAGAATTTATCGTTCTAGTGCTTAGGGTCATTTAGAACCATCAGGATTGACAACCCTGGTCGTGGAGATGATTCTGGCGCACTAGAACGCTCGGTTTCTTAATCGTTTCAAAGCTTTCAATTTTATTGCTCGTAGATTTTAGAAAACCCCAAATTAAATTGGATCGCGTGTTTAGTTTAGCATTTTACTTCATTCTCTATGGTCGTGAAATCAAACACCAGAATTGCTTCCGATTAGTCTTCCTTGTGATTCGACTCGAGTCCAACTTACCGCCTACAATAGCTTCGTTCTCTTGCGGACGAGCTTTTTATTTTTAAATAAAAATTAGGTGTAAAAAGTTCGATTCAAAATTTGGCTCCGTTGCCGAGGAAGGCTAAAGGTCGTCGATTTTTGGTGTTTGCTTTTTAGTGACTTTTGTTCGTGTTATTCTTTGTTTGTTTGTGTTAGTATTTGTTTGTGAATTTTTTTTTGTTTCTTTTTGTTCTTTCTAGTACGTTTAATCTCGTTTGTTGAGTATTGTGCTTTGTAGCCAAATTTTTGACGATTCGAGATTTTTAAAATGAAGATGGCAAACTATCGAGCGAGTTCGCCATATGATGACTTATAGGCTCCACCTTTCGATGAAGAGATGTTTTGCCCAATGTCCGATTGTCGTGGGTTTCGACCGACAATTACTTTGAGCCTTGCAATGCGGGAGTATGATCTAGATGAGCTCTACCTCGAGCAACTTCCAATCTTTCATGGATTTCCAAGCGAAGACCCGCTCCACTTCATCCGAGAGTATGAAGCTATAACAGGTACATTCCCTCTTCTCGGATTTACATGGGATCGAGTGAAGATGCGGCTTTTCATGTTCACGTTAAAGGATCGGGCGAGTGAATGGTTGAGAAATCTAGAGCCTAATTCCTTGAAAACGTGGGATGAAGTAGTGGATCAATTCATGGGGTCGTTCTACTCGTCTGAATGGGTCCCACCTTTAGTTTCTTACAATTCGAGCTTTAATGATCCATATGCTTCACTTAATCACTTTGATCACACCCCACCACAAAGTTCCTATTAATTGCCCGACATTTAACAAAAAAATTTATAATCCGGGTTTGGAAACTTTTTACACGGGATATGATTCGTATGCTCCACCCGATTCCTATTCTTTGAGCTATGCCCCGTTTCCTCTTCTTACATCAAACTATTATGTTTCGAGTTCGAGCAGTATATTCCCCCAACCACATATCACGATTCTAGATATAATGATCCGTGTGCTCCTTGCATCTCGGGGAATACTTTTTGTGCTCGCCTTGGTGATTATCATCGCCAATTCTTGCTTTTATAGAATACCAAGGCGTGGCACGATCGTCATTTGTTTTTAGACCCGGGATAACATCGAATGGATGCCGTCAAGCTAAAGACGTTAATCAAGCGCTTCTTGGGAGGCAACCCAAGCTTTTTAACTTTATATGTTTTTGTGTGTTTTGTTCTTGTTGTTTCAGGTACCCTTCAATGTTGAGGCCCATTGGACGATTTTTGACGCTCGACTCTTCACCACATGCGTAATTTCAGGGACGTCTCTCTCTTTCTCTTAACTTTTACCATACTTAGCGTAATTTTCTTATTTTATACAATGTGGACATTGTATGGTTTAAGTGTGTGTGTGTGTGTGTGGGGGGGGGGGGGGGGGGGGTGTCATTGGTTGGTAATTCAATTGTTCGTATGCTTGCTTGTGGTTGATTTGAGTTGTGTGTATTTATATTGACTGGAACCTTGACGAAGTGACGTGGTTAGATGCTTTGGTTAGAATATTTAGATTTTCGTTCGAACAATAGTGTGATTGTGGGGAATGAAGTGTAAAGAATCTATGAAGTGTCTTGTCCTCTATTCTATTCTTGTTTCATTTCAAAGAGTCAAATACTCTCTACTAGCCCCGTTTTTCGATACCCTCTATAGGACATTATGTAATTTTTTTTTCTTTTTAATTTTGGAGACGTTAAAACACCATGTGCGAAATTGAAGGAATGATATCAGTTGCACTTAGCAACGTAGGATTGGAGTCAATGAACTCTCATTTTTTATTTTTGTAAATCTTGCTCGTTTAGTACCTTATCTCTATAGGTACTCATAATTTAAAAAAAAAGAAAAGAAAAAGAAAAAAAAAAAAAAAAGAAAGAAAAAAAAATAAAAAATAATAATAAGTACAAGAAGAGAAGTCCTTGTACAAGTTAAGTTCTTATTTTTGTTTTCTTAGATTATTTTGTTAAAGAGGTGTATAGATGGCTGGGCTAGTCGGGTGACGACTTGGCATTTTGAGCAGGGATAGACTTTGGACGAGGCATGGATGGGTAACGTACATAGAGGTTAACTCATTACTTTTAGGTGTTCGGAAGCTAGTCTAAATCTCTTATCTCAATGTTATCGTGTTGTCCTTTTAGTTGAGTCTTCAATCGATTTAATGCATTAACTTCTTGAATCATTTGAATGGCATTAGCTAGTAGGTCATCGGGTAATTAGCTTTTCCTTGTCTACGTCTAGACTAGATTTTGCTTGAGGACAAGCAAAAAGCTAAGTGTGGGGGAGTTTATTTATACATATTTGTATGTGATTTTCGTGTGTTTTTGCATTGTGTTTTGTTTGTTTTTACGTGTTTTAGGTTTATCTTTTTGTCGTTTTTCTTCCTTTTGATGTTTTTCATTTCGTTTGGTGTTTAATGTGTTTCTACTTTATTTATATGAAATAATCTAATTTTCTTAATTTCTACTTTCATCGAGCCACCTTACCTACGAGGTCAGGGTTGTCAATCTCGACTCGTCGATTAAGTGTCAAATCATCCCAATAGATGGTTCTAAATGACTCTAGGCACTAGACTGATAAATTCTAGTCGACAACCATTAACATATTCAAAATCAGAATTTCAACAATTTAAAGCATGAAGATTACCAAGCATCTAAACAACTAATATTACGAGAAATCATAACTAAACTACTAAAGCAATTAAATCATTCAATTTACAAAAGCGAGGAAGTGAAAGCTTATGAATTAACCTAGAAAAGTAACGACGTTCAAACGAGAAATTAAACTACAGACTACAAACTAATCTAACTTCTAAAATCTAAGAAACTAAAGTTTAAACACTAAAAAGTAGAACGGAGACGAAGAACAGACGAGGAAACGAAGACTTGAACTTGCGATCTTCAACTCTTCAACCCGAATCTTGCATGCGACTGAAAGGGGACAAGAACCGAGGGAATTCTGTGATGTGGAACCTTTCCCCCCAGTAAGGACACCCATTTTCTAAAGAAACCAATGAGTTTAGATTTTTCCGAAAATAACCGCTCAAACTGTCATAACGTTGACCAACGCAAGCCATACGACGGTGTCGACGCAAATCAGGTTGCTGCGTCGACTAGGCAGTGCATCGATTGATGCGAGCCAGGATCGATGCTACTGCAAATTTGCATCGATAGATGGTCGATCGACGCGGGCGTCAGGTGAGGTTGGTACGCGCTGATGAGCATGGCATCAATCGACGCGGGCGCCTATGGGCATCGACGCGGGTGCTAGTTGCAGGCGCCTGCAGAACTTCAGCACGTCGCTCGTCTAGTTTTCTTATTTTCGAAGATGAAACAGAAAATTAAGCATAATTAGACGGTAACTTATAAAATAAGAGAGGAAAAACATTAAATGGAAAACGAAACGTAAAACACCAAACCGAAGAGAAACGAGAAGAAAATAAACCTAAAACCCGTAAAAATATGCAAAACACAATACAAAAACACACGAAAAACACATACAAATATGTACAAATCAACTCCCCCACACATAGCTTTTTGCTTGTCCTAGCGCAAAATCAAATCAAGATGTAGGCAAGGAAAAGCTAACTACCCGATGACCTACTCACTAATGCACTCAAATGATTCAAGAAGTTAATGCATTAGATCGACTGAAAACTCAACTAAAAGGACAACACGATAACGTTGAGATAAGAAATTTAGACTAACTTCCAAACACCTAAAAGTAATGAGTTGACCTCCATGTAAGTCCTCCATCCATGCCTCAGCCAAAGTCTATCCATGAACAAACCACCAAGTCATCACCCGACTAGCCCTGTCATCTATGAACCTCTTTAACAATACAATCTAAGAACTAAAAGTGAAAATAAGAACTTAACTTGTACAGGGATTTCTCTTCTTGTACTTATTTTTTATTTCTTTTCTTTTTTCTTTTTCTTTTTCTTCTTTTTTTTTATACTATGAGTACCCATAGAGATGAGGTACTAAACCAGCATAATTTACATAAATTAAAAACGAGAGTTCATTGACGTCTCCAATTTCACACGTGGAGTTTTAACGTCTCCAAAAATAAAAAGAAAAATTACATAAAGTCATATAGAGGGTATTGAAAAACAAAGCTAGTAGAGAGTATTCGACTCTTTGGAACGAAACAAGAATAGAACAGGGGATAAGACACTTCATAGATTCTTTACACTTCATTCCCCACAATCACACTATTGTTCGAACGAAAATCTAAATACCCTAACCAAAGCATATAACCACGTCACTTCGTCAAGGTTCTAGTCAATATAAATACACACGACTTACATCAACTACATGCAAGATAATTACTAACCAAGGAAAAAAAAAACCACACTTAAACTATACAATGTCCACATTGTATAATACAAAAAATTAAGCTTGGTATGGTAAAAGGTAAGAGAAAGAGAGAGACGTCCCTGAAATCGCGCTTGTGTTGATGAGTCGATCTTCCAAAAACATTTAACGGGCTTCAAAATCGAAGGGAACCTGAAACAAAAAAAAAACAAAGACACAGAAAAACAAACAGAGTTAAAAGGCTTGTGTTGCCTCCCAAGAAGCGTTTGTTTAACGTCAAAAGCTCGACGATGTCTACGTTCGATGTCATCCCGGGTCTTAAAAACAAATGATGATCATACCACGCCTTGGTATTCTCCAAGAGAAAGAATTGGCGATGATAATCACCAAGGCAGTCACAAAAAGCACATCCCAAGATGCGAGGGGTGAACACTCCTGCTAGCTTCAGAGGTCGGAACCGCGAGTAATCTTTCACCTCGAATATATCAAAGTACAATTGTAACACGGGGTGATCCTCGATCAAAGGAAGAATTAGGAAATATGATGAGCAAATGAAACTTCTATCAACTAAACCATGCTCTTTTTTTCCCTTGATCACCGCCTCAACGCCTTCAAAGTCATGTAAAGTCAAAATCAGGCTTAAAAGAGGGCAAAGGGGCTCCTTCTCAACTATTTCTTCAAATGCCTCCATCTAATGTTCGTACAAAGCATCAGGTGGCACGGCATGAGGTTCAATAAATTCACCCGAAGGTGACTCTCCGACATATTCTTGTACAACATCCTCAAAAAGCACGGGAGAGATAATGCCGACTTCCAACTTTTTTGCCTCACCTACCAATTGCACCTCCTTTCACACCTCGTTTAAAAGATCATCATAGCTTGAACTTCCCTCAACCAAGATGGGATCCTCCACATCAACGATGGGAATCTTCTCATGACAAGGTTGGTCAAGCCCAAATGCCTGTTTGACAAGTTTCTCTAATTGAATCTCGAGGCGATCCATGCATTCATCCATCCGTTGAAACCAATCCGAAATCTTTGTTACATAAGATTCTAAGACCGAGAAAAGGGACACAAACATATCTTGATAAACTATAGCGTAAGGATCGTCGCTCGAAGTATATGCATTAGAGGTGGGTGGATTGTAAACGTCGTAGCTCGAAGAATAGAAATCTTGAAACGATGGAGCATAAGAGTCAGCGCTCGGGTAAGAATAAGGTAGGTCGAGTTGAGCATGAGAATCGTCAAAACCCGGTTCATAATAGCCACAAGATGGTGCATAAGAATCCATGTTCGGATTATAGCAACATGAAGGATATGGGCCAGAATAATCAAAAGTATGGGCCCATTCTCGACCGCTAGGAACATACGGGTCATAATACGATGGAGGAACTTGATAATAAAAAGTTGGATCGTAAGGGTCATCATATGGCGAACTAGCTCGATAGTTTGCCATCTTCAGTCGAATTAATCTCAAATTTTCAAAGATGTGGCTGCAAAGCACAACACTCAACAAACGACATTAAACATACCAGAAAGAACAAAACCAAGCAAAAACAAAAATCACAAACGAATACTAACACAAAAAAGCAAATAAGAACACAAATAAAAGTCACAAGAGTAAACACCAAGAATTGTGACCTTTAGCCTTCTCCGACAATGGCGCCAAATTATGAATCAAACTTTTTACACCTACTTTTCATTTAAAAATAAAAAGCTCATCCGCAAGAGAACGGAGTAGCTGTAGGTGGTAAGTTGGACTCAAGTCGAATCACAAGGAAGACTAATCGGAAGTTATTCCGTTGTTTAATTTTACTCGAGAAAATGAAAGAAAAGACTAAACTAAACACATGATCCAATTTTGGTTTGAGATTTCTAACATCTAATGCGATGAATTAAACTGCGATCAATAAAATCAAAAGTAAGAAATCGAGGGTTCTAGTGCGCTAGAATCATCTCCACGATCACTCGGGAATTTCATCGAGCACCTTACCTACGAGTCAGGGTTGTCAATCTTGACTCGTTCATTAAGTTTCAAATCATCCCAATAGATGGTTCTAAATGACTCTAGGCACTAGACTGATAAATTCTAGCCGACAACCATTAACATATTCAAAATCAGAATTTCAACAATTTAAAGCATGAAGATTACCAAGCATCTAAACAACTAATATTACGAGAAATCATAACTAAACTACTAAATCAATTAAATTATTCAAATTGCAAAAGCAAGGAAGTGAAAGCTTACGAATTAACCTAGAAAAGTAATGACGTTCAAACGAGAAATTAAACTACAGACTACGAACTAATATAACATCTAAAAGCTAAGAAACTAAAGTTTAAACACTGAAAAGTAGAACGGAGATGAAGAACAAACTAGGTAACGAAGACTTGAACTTGCGATCTTCAACTCTTCAACCCGAATCTTGCATGCGATTGAAAGGGGACAAGAACCGAGGGGAATCTGTGATGTGGAACCTTTCCCCCAGTAAGGCCACCCATTTTTAGAAAGAAACCAATGATTTTATATAATATTTTCCAAAAATAACCGCTCAAACCGTCATAATGTCGACCGACGCTAGCCATGCATCGGCATCGGCATGAGCCAGGGTGCTGCGTTGACTAGGCAGTGCGTCGATCGACGCGAGCCAGGATTGACACTACTGCAAGTTTGCGTCGACCTTGCGTCGATAGATGGTCGATCGACGCGGGCGTCATGTGCGGTTGGTATGCGTCAATGAGCATAGCATCGATCGATGCGGGAACCTATGGGCATCGACTCGGGCGCTGTTTGCAGGCGCCTGCAGAACTTTGGCACGTCGCTCGTCTAGTTTTCTTCATTTTGAAGTTGAAACAGAAAATTAAGCATAATTAGATGGTAACTTACAAAATAAGAGAGAAAAGACATTAAACGGGAAAAGAAATGCAAAACACCAAATCAAAGAGAAACGAGAAGAAAATAAACCGAAAACCCGTAAAAACATGCAAAACAAAATGTAAAAACACACGAAAAACACATAGAAATATGTACAAATCAGGCGCTGCCTGGCGCGGGTGTTGGCATGCGCTGGCGCATGCTGGCGAGGCATGTCGTGCGCGCGGCGCTGCCTGGCGTGGGTGCTGGCATACCTTGGCATGCGTCAAGGTCCTTGGCACGGGTTGGCGTGCCTTGACAAGGCTTGACGATCATTCCAGAATGTTGTGGCCTTTCGAGCTTACTCTTGGCGCAGACTTTGGCACGACTTGGCTTAAGTTGGCGTGGTGCTTGGCACGTCTTAGCGTGGGTCTAATTTACTTATGTTTGCTTCTTTATTGCATCTAACTTCAAGACCCGTTCTTCCCATTGAACTTTATCTTATTAGAACAACGACCAATCTCAAGTGAGCCTGTTCTTGTCACCTATGAAATAAGAATTTTGAACATAAAAACTCAAGAATCCCACAAACCTCACCCACATCGTACAAATTAGGCTCAAAATAATAAAATGAGGAAATGACCTAATAACCTAACAAAAACCGACTCAAAACTACTATAAACAACATTAAACCCTAATTAAAAGCACGAGAAAACCACCACAATTACATGCAAAATACTATTATATTGCATTATCTTGACGATCTATCAAAGATTAAGGATATGAATTGGTGTGAGTATATAATCGAGTGCTTGGTGAGATCAAAGATGTCTTGGGAGGATAGCGGGGAAAAGTGGTACACAGGACCTCTTCTATTTTTGACGGTCAATGTTCTTAACACAAGTGATATTTTTTTATATAATTGCCTAGTATGCAATAAAAAAAATACTTATATTTTTTATATGTAGGTGTTTTATGTCGACAAACTTGTGTTATCTATAAGCAATGTGAAAAGAAGCTTCCCAACTTACAAAGGATGGATTGACATGTTGTTGAAAGATAAAGAAACTGCGGAGGAAAAAACTGGTGCATTTGGGAGTGGTTTGTGGATGAAGAAATAAAGTCTGAGGTGCCAAAAATTCATAAACACTGGATGTTCCTGAAAAAGGAATGCACGAGGAGCAGCGGTGTAGAAGTACTGGAAATAAGAATGCTGGAAACAAGGAGTTTGTACAGGTGTTTTTTTAATGGTTTTTTATTTAGTGACTATTTGTTCATGTTGTTATGAACTAATATGCACGTGTATATGAACTAATGTACAATTTTATGTATGAACTAATGTGCAGGTATTTTTGTTAATGGTTTTATATATAGTAGCTATTTGTGCATGTAATTATGAACTAACGTGTACGCGTGTATGAACTAATGTGCAAGTAAAATTTTTTTAATGGTTTTATATATGGTGGCTATTTGTGCATGTAGTTATGAACTAATGTACACGTGTATATGAACTAATGTGCAATTTGATGTATGAACTAATGTGCGATCCCCCCATGTGTTTACGAACTAATGCGCATGTGTTTTGTGAACTAATGCGCACGTGTGTATGAACTTATGTGCAATACATTCATTTTTTTATGGCTAATGTATATTTGTGTCTAAATATTATATATATTAGACTTTTAAAGACCAGTATTTATGAAATAGGTTTTTGTCTACGAATATGCTACAAAGACCAGGTTGCTTGCATCTACTAGTCTTGAAATACTAGAGATGGTGCAAAGAGCTCCTTAAGTGTTATGAGAAGATAAGAATTTCATGAAGATGCAAGATGCGGCATAATCATTCCTTGGCATTTCACAAACACAAGAGCATGTCAACCAAAGCCAAGAGTGTGTCAACCAAACACAACAGGGCATCAATGAAGAACATGGGGGCATTGACAGAATTCAAACTGTCATCGACAAACCAGAGGGATGCCACAATGCCTCACAAACTTTGATGACTGCACCGCTGAGACTATCAGTGATATTGGAGAGATTTTAGAAGCAATTGCAAGGAGGGATGATTTTTGAAATACAACAACTAGTATGCTTAATTACAGCTTAGGTATCTCTGAAGATGACGAGGATGATAATGAACTGCCCTGAGATTGTCGTAATCAAGCAAATGATGGTTGTCAATCTAAAATAGTTCCCTGTGTGCCTGTTGATGTACAACCATTGATGGGGAACCCGAGAACACTACCGAGCCTGAGAATGCCACTAACGCCCCTTCAGTTGCAGAACATGTTCAAGGTGTTCAACCTATTCCAATGAGACGATCTAAGCGATTAACACCAGAGGATGAGCTGTTAAAAGGAGAGAGGTTGTTATTAAACTGAAATCACCATTCAAGATAAGGGGGACAAATATATTGAAGAAGTTAGATGGAAATCAAAAAATTGTGGCAAACTGGGTATTGAAGAATGTTGACGCTGAACAGTAAGTTTTATATACTTTCTATTTTTAATAGTGTTTATAAGAAGTTTTTATTAGTATATATACGGTTATTATCTATCTTTAATTTGTATATTTCTTAATGCGTTTTTTCATATAATAAAGGAGTGAAGTTATTTTGAAATGGACTAATTTCTTTATTTCAAGATATGTATTACAAACCTTAAGGGCATCTGAACAAGTGAATAGTCGTGTATTGGATTTATGGTCTTTTTTTTAAATGAAAATTAAAAGTTGAAAGGTTGGGGTCTCCAATTAGATTTCTTGCAAGCATTGCCCCTTGTAACAAGTTTAGAATTACTTGATTTATATTTATTTTTTTTATTTATTATAATACATAATATTCTTATGCAGTTTACATGTGCAGCTACATTTTGTTGGTGATGATAGCAAAAAACAAAATATCAGATATTTGTTCAGGCCCTGGATGCAGATTTGAGAATGATGAAAATGTTTGAAACAAAAGATATATCACTGGTACGTTATTCAATATAAATATAATATTTTTCATTTAAGTTTTTTAAATGTTTTTTCATTTTTGTAGTTTTTCTTCCCTGTGCACGCTCAGAATTACTCTTACGCCATGTGTTTTTCAATCAAGACCAAGCGATTTGATATACTTAATAGCACTGCACCAAATGGTGTGAATGCAAAAATTTATAAAGATTATGTTAATACTTTGGTAGACCAGTTTTAAAGTATTTACTTAGTGTGCATCATAATTATATTTGTTGTTTAAGCCTCTTTGTTTCCCTAATAATAATAATATATATTAGTGTTCAGTATTTTTAGGGTTTAGGTTTTTATGATTTAGGGGTGTTATGTTCTTTATTATGCAGCAATTTGTTAATGTGCAAAAGAACTCACGTTAATGTGAACTAATGTGTAAAAAATAATTCTTTATCATTGTAATCATTTTTTTCAAATTATTCTCCTTGTCGTTTTTGTCCACGTAAATTGATTATATTTTACAAAGAAAGAGGCATTTTTAAAGTATCTACGAGACAATACATGTCCCACTACGCCAACGTGGATGCAAAATTTGAACCACACTTTCTTGAGATGTCATTCACAACGGGGGTAAAAAAATATGGATTCGGGTGTTTTGACCACGAGACACATGGAGTCATATGTCGGGGCTAGATTGAAGGCCAACTGGGTGTTTGGAATTAGAGAAAGAGATAAAAAAAACACGAGAATTATATCCGTAAGAAGTATTGCCACACCTTGGCATGTGTAGAGATAAACAAGTTGAAGGATGTAAACATGCAAATTGTGAAGCAGTATCTCCCAGTTTACAGGGCAAAGAAACTGAAACGGAATGCTGAATTAAAGAAGTAATTTTCAAGGTGATGAATTTTATTTTCTGTTATGGAACAATTATGTTCGACTTTTGTAGGAATACTTGTTTAAGTATAAAACATTGGAACATAATGTTTATTTATGTTTTGATATTTCTTTCTTGTGTAGGAACTCTTGTCTAAGTAGAAGAAATTAAAACATAATGCTTATTATGTTTGATGTCTCTTTTATTGTTCGGTTTGTTCGTAAGAAGAAGGAAAATTTACGACTAGAGAGATATTTAAGTTTCCAAATTTTTAACTTCAATGGTTGCACTTTTGGTTGTGCATATACTATTGCATTATTTGTGTAAATCTTATTAAATGATTTGTGCAAAACTTTGGTGTGCTGGGTACTTGACCTGCAGGTCAACATAAGTGTTCCTAGTGATATTAAGAAAATTATAAACTATCGGTTAATGATTATTGATAAAAATTAAGAAACTTTAGTTGCATGATATCATTACAATCCGACCATCGGGTTGGATTTATCACTGGACCCAAATTAAGCATTGTCGATGTCGTACGATAAGTAAATATTCTTTTTAAATCTTTTTGTATAATTATTCTTTTCTCCACTCTAACATGCTTCCATTTTTGAAGAATCTTTGACCTTTATTATGTTGGTTCGACAACTTGTATTCTTTACAACACATTTACAAAAGAATTATACTTTACTGCACTTTTTGTGCAAAAGTTATTGTACTATTGTGTACATATTTACACCTAATAGTACACATAAACATATTTACACACAAGATAACAAGCAATGGAGAAGGAAATCTGCCAACGACCTTCGAAAACACCAAAAAGGTTCTGAATCGCGGAAAAACCGTAGTTCAATTAATTGTACTGAAAGCCAAAAATAGGAATTCATTATTGTGAATAATTTATTGCACTATTATGCAGAGTTTATTGATTGGTTGTGCAGAAAAGGATACTTGCTTGTGCACAAACTACTTTGCAAAATTCAGAGTAATAAAAATAAGGAAATAATATGAAGGGTCTTGAACTCTGCCAACTGCTCCCTTTTTTTGCTTCATTCCTCAAATCACCTACAAGTTACAATTTTTTGAAAATAAGTATGTATAACTTTAAAGGTGCGAAAAAAAGGAAAACACAAAATACAATTGAGCATTTTTTGTCATTGACTATTAATATATATAACCTTCTATTTTCTCTTTGGACAAGTTCTTGTATTATGCCATGTCCTTTCACCACAAGTCTTGCACACCCTTTGTTTATCATTCTTCTGCCTCTCTTCAATTGACTTTTCTTGGCTAGTCTTTTTTCTTTTCCCACCCCTTTTATTTTTTCAATTGCATATGAGGATAAATAGCAATTTCAATTGGTGCAGTTCCACAAAAAGTTTCAATTTTCTATTTTTTTTACTTGCAATAGGTGAAGCGTCTTGTTGTTCAATTGTAAGTTTCTCCTTTTGTTCATTGATAACCTTTGAAAACTCAACAAGGAGCTCCGTCCTCGTCTCTGCCAATGCCACACACAAGTGTATATCAGACCACAATTTGTTAAGTAGCAACTTTCTTTCATCAGTTTTTGCAGATTGCTCCAAGAATGGAATCATTGATATGTAACATACTATTTAGAGTTAAGTTCTTAGTCCAACAGGAAAGGAAAAGTGTTTATGGGATAACATCCAAGTTTAAGTCTTTAAAGATAACAAAATTATGTCTACAGAGCCACCCAAACCTTTCAAAAAATTTGCAATCACATAGAACAACTACAATCATATTTGTGGACTACTATAAACACCTTACTATTTTCTTGAATCTCGCACTCAACATTTCCATCACTGTCGCTGACACGTAAAACTAGACAACTAAAACACGCAAAATAAATTTCATTATGCACCTCAATTAATATAATGTTTGTGTACACAGAGCGTGCATTCTTCTCCAAGGCCAATGAAGTCTTCAGATCAGTAAAATATGACACACACACACACATTTTTTAAACTTGATGAAGTGTTTCTCTATGGACCCATACCAGTGTCAAAATGCATGAGATTTTTGACAAAACTATCCCGATGATTTGTAAAATTTCCAAACCAGTAATTCTCACTTTCTGATCTAGACGTAATTCTTAATAATCCGCTCATAGAAACATCCCTAAACAATGCAGGGATCCAGTGTTTGCGTATTTTGAATAAATCACGAGACCACCTGTGATCTACTAAATTAAAATCTTCCATAATACCATTCTATTTTTCTTCAAATTCCTTAGGCTTTATGTATGCATTCTAAATGACATCCTTAAGCCTTTTATTGAGATTTTCATCACTACTTAAAATAGGCCCAACTTTTTCACTCACCTTCATCATGATGTGCCACATATTGTATCGATGTATTGTAGTCTCAAACAGCTTGGCAAACGCAATTGCAATTGAGGTAACTTGGTCAGTAATGATATATCCTGACTTATGCACCATTGTATTTTTGAATTGTTCGAGGACCCATACATAAGAATCAACATTTTCAGTAGTTATAAGCGCAGCAACAAATGTGGCACATTTTTTATGGTTGCCAACCCCTATGAAAGGTGCAAACACCATATCTTCCCTATATATTAATGCAAGATCCTCCTATCCTATGTGTCTGCTTCCTATAATTTTTTAGCTTTGAGAAAATTCTAGCGCTTTTGTGTCACCGAATTTAATATTCTCCTTTATATGTTTTTTCCCTAATTTAATATTTTTCTATCATCACTTTTTTCCTAATTTAATATTTTTCTTATACTATAGGTTACCTAATTCAATATTTTCTTTATCATATATTTATTATACTAATATAAAATAATAAATAAGTCATATTTAATTAGAATAAAATCTACATAAGTCGAATTAATTTTTATTTATAATAAAATCTGAAATAAATTTATTTTTAGAAATTCAAATATTCTATTTAAGAAGAATACTAGTTACATAAAATTATTACAAAAAGAAAATAAATATAAAATATATAAACTTAAATTTGGATATTTAATTCTAGTATTTTGCATTGATAATAACATTAAGAATTTATATAGAAACTATTGTTACGGTAGAGAGAGAGACAGAGAGAGAGAGAGACAACAACATCAAAAACTAATAATAACAAATTATTACACCTATAAAAATAAATATTAAATATATTCTAAATCTCCTTATCTAATTTCAATAAAATGCATTGATAAGAAAATTATATATCTATATGAATAAATTAATATCTTACGTAGAAAAAAAAAGAAAGAAAAAAGGAAACAAAAAATAATAATAAAATAATATTTCATATACTACAAGTTAGGTATATGACATTTTTTAATGGAATTATCAGTGCCTTTATATATTTTAATTTTTTATATCACATATTTACATGCGACACTTGGGTGTTGTATATTTTACATTTTTACAAACTCAATTTTCTGCAGGTTTTCTTTCAAATATAAGGTATTTTACAATGTCTTACAACTAGTTTCGTATGTAAATAACTAAAATAATTATTTATTGTGAAAACCAGTCTTACTGTAATTAGAACAAATAATGCTCCAATTTATGTATAAAAACTATTTATTATGAAGAATAATCTTTGTGTAAATAGAAAAATAATGTTACGATTTTTGTTTACCATTTTCAGTATTATTCTTTAAATACTTTTAATGAGTGTTACTTTTTTTCAAATCCCAGGTATTAAACTAGTTGTACTTGTAGTAGAAGAAATGATATCAATATTTAAGTAATACTAAGTGGGCACAATTTATTATTTTAATGTGTAGAAATCAATGCATTAATGTACAAATACTGAAACATAAATGTGCACAAGCCTCATAAAACCTATATTTGGTGGAATGACATTAAACAACTGTGTTCATAGGATAGATGAACTATATTGAGTATATTGTGAACTATTTAATGCATTATTTGTGCTAATATTGAAACCTAAATGTTCAAAAAAATGAATATGTCTCTGTTAGTTCTCTACGTTGTGTCAAATAACACCACGTCACCAAAAACTGCAAAAAAAAAAAAATCTAGAAATGGGATAAGCCCAGAAAATTCTCTTTTGCCGATCACACTCATAAAGTTCACAGTCAAAGTAGAATGATGAACTGATTTCTAGTCTTTTATAACACTTGTTAATAACCAACTATGCATCAGCCACTGAAATATATGCTAACAAATCTCTTTTGTAGTTTTTGAAATCGACACTAGTAGCACCGATATTCTAGTAACCTCCAACAATTTGTTTGTACAATCTAAAAGACTTCACTGGACCAATGTTTGCCCTTATACAATTCAACAGAAAATCCTCATGTCCGACATTTATTGCTCGGTTTATTTTAAGAATGGTAAGCACTCTTTAGAAGCCAATGGATGATGATGTTTCTCTTCAAAAAAACAGAGAAAGTATCTTCTATCTCCATCCAATCTCAATACGAACCTAGCTTTGCACCCAGCTCTATTTGTTACCCGACGCCTAATTTTATGTTCAACAACTATTGGTGTTACTGCTCTTTTTGGTGTGAGGGATACACTTATCGTGGTTGCCATTTTTACTCCATGTGGGTTTCTCTTACTCTCGTTCTTATAGCCTTATTTTGAGCACAGTAGATACTGCCAAACAACTACACCATCATCTGATTTTATTTTTATGCTATGACGAACGTCAAAACCAACCACCTTGGCATGAGACTTATAAGTTGTATAGTTTCATCCAAGCTTTTGAATTTCTTATTAACATAAGGTTTAATGGCATATTCACATATCGGAACCCAATATTTTGTAGAGTTAGGTGTGTGAGTCGAACTAATTGCCCTTTCAAAATAGATTTTAGTTAAACAGTGCGCTCTAATTTTAAAAGGTTTTAAGTTTTGAAAGCAAATCCCCCCGCAAGAGAACGGGGTCACTGTAAACTGGCAAGTTAAACCGAGTCGAATTCTCAAGGAGTGGAAATACGGAGTCGACGATGTTTTTATATCACACTTCAAAAATTCTAAATCTAAACACGCGAACGAAGAGGGTTTTTTTCTTTGATTATTTAAACGAACCACAACTTAAATCTAATATTACAAAAAGTGTGTCAATCTCTATGCAAGAACGTAATTAAAACTCAACAACGGATATAAAAATGAGTTTAAAAGCTATTCAACTACTTATCAAAGCACTTAACTAAAATTTGTCATTCAAGCATATTATCGAACACCTAGAAAGCATTGACGAATTATACTTTTATCAAGAACAACTATCAATCTAAGAACTATAGAAATGCAAGAAAGATGGATCAATCTAATTATTCAACAAAGGATCCAAAACAAACCAAATAGTTCCAACACCAGATATCCAAACAAGAAATATCCAACCAATAGGTTAACGGATACAAAGCAAAAATAGAGTTTAATAGAATACTAATTTGAAACAAATAAATTATTGTCTTGAAGGATGAATGTTATACCAACTCCAGCGATTCCGGAGAGATTAACTTCTATGCTACGAACCCGGAAGTTTGTCACAAACTCCGAGTTGCTGGGCTCTTCGGGGATGAAAGGTAAGCTACTAACCCCGATCTTTCTCTATTAGAAATTGTCGTGAGGGCTCTAGTGTTAGGTCACTTCTGAATGTTATATCATCGTAGGTTAGGTTCTTTGACTTTTTGTAGCCTCCAACCCCCCCCCCCCCCCCCCTCCCCTTTTTTAGCCTCGTAACTGAAGGATCTTTTGAAATCCCGAGTTTATAGCACTCGAACCCGATGGTCTGAAGAATCCAACCGGATGGGGTCTTTGCCAGATAATCTAGTTGGTTGTCAGATCCATCCGACCGGATGTGAGTCCAGTAGGTCAATCCGGTCGGGACATCTGATCGGACGTGATTTAGTGGGTCAATCCGATCAGATGTCAGATCCATCCGACCAGATGAGTGTCCTCATGGCTATATTTCGCGCTGACTTTACCGTCCTTGTCTCTCGATTCTCGTAACGGTTTACGAGCTTAATCTTCTTGAAATTAAGGGCTTGTGTAGCACTATAGGTGCATGAGAAAACATAGAAGTCATCTTAAAAGGACCAATTATCGATCGAGAAATCGAAAAGTTGAGTAAAAGCTGTAGAATGCAAAATAGCCTAATCTCAACCCGAAAGAAATAACAAAACAACTCAAACATGACGCAAGACATATACAAACTCATAACAAATATGTACGAATCAGTGTTATCACCATAGTTTCTCGAATAGGCTCACAATTATGGAAAGAACATTCATCATCACCTCTGAAATCTCGCATTGAATCAGTGCACAAAATAGTACATACCACTGGTAACACGATAGGAAAATTATTTAAAACTTCATAACATGTGCAAATACCATAGCTACTGTACGATCGTGCACAAGTGAACACATTAATGTGCACATACTGATACTTGTGCACAAACCACATCACACTTGCATCAACTACAACGACATCAGACGACAAAATGCACATGACTTTTTAATCATAACATGTGCAAACACTATAGCTACTTTAGGATCATGCATAAGTGAACACATTACTGTGAAAAAACTAACTCTTACTTGTGTACAAACTAACACTTACTTGTTCACAAACGACATCACACATGCATCAACTACAACGACATCAGACGACAACACACACACAACATGCACATGGCTTTTAAATCATAACATGTGCAAAAAACATAGCTATTATACGATCGTGCAAAAGTGAACACATTACTGTGCACATACTAACACTTACTTGTGCACAAACCACATCACACTTGCATCAACTACAACAACATCAAACGACAACACGCACAGAAATTTTAACCAACACGAACAGAACTTTACCTAATTAACTCAAAAAATCCAAACTCAAAAATCTAAAAATCAGATGAGATCTTGAAATTAGATGAACTCTCCTAATTGAAATAAAACATCACATGATTCGTTCGAAATCGAAGCCATTAGTGTGCAACCAAAACTAAAACTCGTAGAACCAAGAGAAAAATCAAGTAGTAGACCAAATTGAACGAATAAGGGACCAAATCGAACAGGAATTGCCTCCAAAATCCAAAGGCGAGTTTGGTTTCGATTCTCCCTAAATTCGAACAAGAATGTTCCTCCAAAACCAGCTAATTATTAACAGGTTGATAAAAATTGAATTTGTTCCCCAGACAAAATCTTGTTTTGATGAATTGGTTTCTTGTGGCTACTCGATCGAAAGATTATGGGGATAAATTTTTATACGCCAACCTCTACGATCTACTCCGGCCCAAACCTCAACGAATGAACAATCTTTTAAGGGCATTTTGATGAACTGGTTTCTTGTGCTACTCGATCAGAAAATTATGGGGATAAACTAGATGAACTGGTTTTGATGAATCGAGCAGGAGACCAAAGCTTTCGAGGGCGTTTCTTGCAGGATGGGTTAATTTTTAATTTTTTTATATTTGTTATAGTGGCTAGGGTTCATTCTTTTTTCTCACCCACGGATATAATATATATATATACTATATATATAATATAGTATATATATATATATATATATATAATACTTATATGTTATTTTGATTTTTATTGTGAGTTTTTTGTTACTTTGTTTCACTTTTTCTGTGTTTTATTAATTGTGATATCAACAATATTAAATTTGTCACTTTTCTCAATACTAACACTTTTTTATATAAAATTATACAGAAATATGTAACACAATATACTTTAATTTTTTTATTGGCTATCAACATGTTATTTGTAAAATATTATTACGATACAATACTTTCTTATTTCAATTGATCTTATAAAATAATATTTAGTATTAATGATGATTAATTTCTTTTTTAAGTTTAAAACTCACCTAGGAATTAGTTTCTTTTTATAATTATGTAGGAGTTTTCTTAACATAATTAGGACAGATATCGTAACTAATAGTAAAAATAATAAGACCATATTATATAGTATATATATAATCACTTATATGTTATTTTTAATTTTTATCATAATTTTATTGTTATTTTGAGAATTTGACAATTTTTTAAATAAATTATACAAAAATGCGAAACACAATATAATTTAATATTTATTTTATTGGCTACCAATGTGTTATTTATCAAATATTATTACGATATATTATTTTTTAATTTGAATTGATCTCATAACTAATGTATAACCGCGCAAAACAATATAGGTGCAAACTCATCATCGAGTGGAATGGACACTGTGGCATCAATTATAGTAGATTTAAAAAAAAGATTAAATAATTCCAAAACCAGGAAGGGGAAGGCCACCTCTAATATCTAAAATGGTAATCTTGAAAGCATTCATGTCATACTTAATTTCTATCGAAGTTCAAAATCGAATTAATTCTTTAGGTATGCACTTACGTTTTACAAACCAATCACTTTAATTTCATTGAAATATTTATATTTTATTTAGTATACTTGTACTATTATTTTCTCACTATGAAGAGACAACAATGAATAAAACTCTCTTCATACCGAAGTTGTAGCGGGCCTAAAATCCATGTTGGATAGTGAAAACAATTTGATTAAGTCATTTAGAATGGCCAAAAAAACTTTTGGAGAGGATGGTGTTGCTGAAGTGAATTTTTATCAACTTGGGAGAATAGGCAAGCATGGAAGGTCGCACAATCTTCCAGAAGTAGACAAGCTTTATTTATTAGTTATTGGTGATCTTGATCCTCAAAGTGATCAAAGGAATATTGTAGTAGAAAAGAGATTTTCTAATATGAAACGTATCAATGAGTTGCATCCTTTGTACCTTACTCTATAATATCCAAAAATATTTCTTTATGAGGAAGATAACTACATGAAATATATATATCTTTTTCTAAATATCAAAAACCTAAAGGCAAGGGTAGATAATATGTGAGCCAGAGGGAGTTCTTTTCTTAATGGTTGCAAGAAAGAGAGGCTAAGGTACCCACTATTTTATATAGTCGACAACTCACCCAGAAATTCATAGTTAATGGAAATATGATAGCTGAATATTCAAGCTTATGTTACATCAGAACCCATCAAAAAAAATTGTGAAGCGAGATGTACAGTAGGATTCCTGATGCATGTTACGAGGTGAAATAGATGACTCGATTGTTGGTATTCACGTTATTTTTCCTGCAACATTTACTGGCGGTACACGATTTATGATTCATAATTAGCAAGATGCTATTTCAATATGCCAATGGGCAATTTGTGCTAATTTTTATTACACTCAAGCGCAATCGTAAATTGTCGGAGATTGTTCTGATAATATGAATCCAAAACTAAAGGATCAACCTATTATAATTTTTTAAGGATTTTCAAAATCAAGTTGGACGCTTTGATGAGAGGTTTGCATGATAACAAAATTTTAAAAATATATATATATTTCAAGTGAGTATGAAAAAATCTTATGTTTTCTTATTATTTAATCTAAGAGTAATATATTACTATTTATTATTTTTCTAATTTGTCATTAATTTGTATTTTATAATTTTATTTTTAGTTATTTACACCATGGAGTTTCAAATGAGAGGTCCTTGTGCGCACATACTTCTTTTTTTATTAAGGCAAGACAAATACCCATTAATCGAATCATTTCAACTGAAATTTTTAATTAAAAAGAAGATCCAAGATTTTATTCTGCTTTAACGTATTTGATGATTCATGGACCATTTGGTCATTTATGAAAACTTTCTCCTTGCGTGATGGATGAAAACTGGACAAAATATTTTCCAAATAGGTATGTAGATACTACTATTGTTGATAACGATTAGACCCAATATATAGAATAATTATAAATCGAACTTAATTTATAAATAATTATAAACTAAACCCTAAAATAAACCATAATTGTATAAATGAATCATAAGTGAATACTAACTACCTAATTAGCCCTAATTTTATACAAATATTTATAATCGAATTCAATTTATAAGTAATTACAAATTAAACCTTAAAATAAGACTTAATTGCATAAATGGACCATAAACCTAAAATCATTCACAAATGCATAAATCAAGCATAAATTCCTAAATTGAACCACCAATTCAATTTCTAAAAATCTAATTCCTAAACTCAAATCAAATTAAATTAAAAAAATATTAACTTTGAATTAAAAGACTAACATACCTTAATATGTGATATTGGCGGTGTGCTTCGGCGGCGCTCTGGCGGCGGTGGCGAAAGCTCCTCCTCGCGAGCCAACCCTAATTTCTTTGGTTAGTTGTTGAAATGAGTCTGTCCGCTGTCTGTGGGGGCGTTTATATGAAGTTTACCGATGGACAAGATTTTTCACCGGTAAAAAATTCTGACGTTGCCGACAGACGTATTTGTCCATAAACAAAAATCGGCATTACCGACGGACATATTTACATCGGAAATTAATATTCGAATTAATTTTTGTTTTTTTTAAAACCTGCCGACGAACATATTTTCGTCGGTAATTAATATTCGAATTAATTTTTATTTTTTTTAAAAACTTGCCGATGGACATTTTCCGTCGACATATTTGGTGGACATTTTGCCGCCAACTTCCCGATGACTTGCCGACGAACATATACACCGACGGCACATTTCCGTCGGGAGTCCATCGGTAGTTTGTGTCGTCAGAAAACAGCGGTAGTGCAGGTCTTTTACCGAAGGGTTGTTGCCCGTCGGTAATTTTCGTCGGCTTTTTCGATTTTTTTTTTTGTAGTGGATAGGGACACTGCAATCTTCTGTAAGAGGAAATAAAAAGATTTATGAGGTCAATACGTACTATAATTGTCGTTACATTTCTTCATGTGGAGCGGCTTGGAGAATATTAAGTTATGAAATCCAGTATAAAACTCTACCTGTTGTGTGTTTGAGCTTCCATCTTCTAGAAGAGTATAATATTTTGTAAAATCTAATGATCAGTTGGATGCAGTAATGAAACATAAATCAACACATCATAACATGTTCTTAGGTTAGTTTGAGGCGAATAAAAAATATCCGGGAGTACAGATTTTGACTTATGTTGAGTTTCTCGAAAATTTGTTTAGAACTTAACAACAAAAGAATGGTCATCTATTCAACTACATTTGTTCTCATTAGCACGAAGTTACTATATTCCGCTAGGTTAGATGATGACTATTATGCTCGGTGTCTCTTAAATGTAATTCGAAAAGCCCAATTTACTATATTCTGCCACGAATTTACTGTATTCTGCCAGGATCAGATGATGACTATTATGCTTGGTGTCTTTTAAATGTAATTCGAAAAACTCAATGTCATGTTGATATAAAAATAAATTTAACGGCATGCAATACGATACATATTATGATGCATGCTATTCTCTGAGGTCGTTATTATATGATAGAGAATATATTGATGATATATCAGAAGCAAGTAACTGAGGATCAGCGAATTCCGTGAGATCTTTATTCGCATCCTTACTTGCATCAAAAAATTAGCACGTCCCAAAAAAGTGTTGGAGAAATGCCAGGAAGATTTATCAAGTGACATTATACAATCAACGAAAGTTGAAAAAAATCAAAGGTAGCAATTATTGACATATTTTTATCCTTTATAAATTATTAGTTGTGTTCTATTATATTATATTCATTACCAATACTTTTAATTCAATTTTCAATGCACTTTCTCTTTTTTCAGATTTACAAAAGAGTGATGTTGATAGTCAGAACCTTACTTCGCTTGAAGTTGAACTTTTATTGCAGAGTATGAGAAAGAGTTTAAAACATATTACTCCCATGATAGTTCCAAAGGTCTTCGAATCCAATATGTATTTCTATAGATTTATCGCTGAGGAATTGGAGTATGACCGCGAGGTACTCACTGAAGAACATGGTAAATTGGTTGATAATTTGAATGTTGACCAACATCACGTTTATGATAAGAAGTCATGGATACATTACATTCAACAAAGGATGGTTTATTCTTTTTCTATGGATACAGAGGAACTAGTAAACCACTTGTTTGAAGGACGCATTCTGTTGTCATTGAATCTGATGGTGAATTATTATGAATGTAGCATCTAACAGTATAGCTTCTCTTGTTCTTGAAAAAAAAAAAAACTGGGCATTCTAGATTTGAGGTTCCTTTTAATCTCCATCAATATTCATCATGTTTGATCTTTACTAAAACTCCACTTGTAGAATTAATGGTGCGTGCGCTGCTCATTATGAGACAAAGCTCCGATGATGCATAAAAATTATTTTCAAACTCTGGATAAAACATTAAAAGACGTGATGTGATCACCAAATAAATATAACATGCAACTTCCATTTGGTGGTAAAACGATAATTCTTGGTGTAGATTTTCTTAAGATTTTATCGGTTATTCCAAATGATACTAGACCAGACATAGTTCACCCGACAATCAGTTTTTCCATTTTATAGACTCATTGCATGGTTTTGAGTCTGAGAAAGAATGTGAGGCTTCAAAATCTCAATTCATACCTTGGTTGTATAGGATATGAAATAGTTGGAGGATAAAATGATGGTGTCGTTCAAATTCAAATTCCAGATGTTCTATTATTGAAAAATGATAGTGACTATGTTGCATCAATTGTAGCAAGCACAAGTCAACAATTTAGAAAATTTACTTAATGCCCCACTTATTTAGAGGTTCGTGCTACTCATACCTGAAACACTAGATGTCGTCGGTTTGATTAAAAAATATACGGCGTCATAGAATTATGGAGAATGTATTATATCTTAACTCTGATAGTTCATGCAAATTTGGTTCAAACATTGACATATTTCAGGACGTCCACTCACTGAAGTTTTTAAACAACATCAAATATTATGAATTGTCGAACCATGAGCTAAAATTAATAATTAGAACTCCACTCATGTTGTTGAGAAATATCGATCATTCTCCTGTGTTGTGTAATGGAACCAAGTCTGTTGTTACAAAACTTGGCGACATATTATACATGTTAAGGTTTTTCAAGTAAGCAATGCAGATGAATTGATGTTGATCCCTAAATTATCACACCAACTGATCTGAGGTTACATTTTAAGTTCCAACGACGATAATTTCCTTTGATCATGTCATACACCATGAAGATTAGCAAAAGTCATGGGCAATCCCTCTCTCACATTGGACTTTTCCAAAAGAAGTCAATTTTCAATCATGACCAATTGTATGTTGTTATATCAAGAATGATCAATCGTAAGGTAATAATAATATTGATTATCGATGATGAGAACGTAGTAACAAAACTATAAATATTGTGGACAAAGAAGTTTTTCATTATTGTAAAGTACATTTCAACAATAACAATCATTTTATGAATCAGGTTATACCATTCTCAATACTATTCGATTTTTGAATAATAATTAGATGATATATATATATATATATATATATATATATATATATATATATATATATATATATATATATATATATATATATATATATATATGATTAGGTTCAAAAGATACATATTGAATGTTTTAAAACGTATATATATATATATATATATATATATATATATATATAATTAAATTAAAAAAACTGGAGATACATATTGAATGTTTTAAAACGTATATATATATATATATATATATATATATATATATATAATTAAATTAAAAAAACTGG
>BMAC01000056.1:1469038-1588544 GCA_014905375.1 Phtheirospermum japonicum | reverse complement strand
TAAATTGTAGATCTTGAGAATGTGATTAATTTGATATATATTTTATTCAAAATGAATAAAATTTGAAAAAGTTATGGTTTGTTGAAGATTTGAGTTTTCATTTCAAATTTTTGAATTTGCAGTTTATTTGCGATACTTTTTGTATACAATCGTAGTGTTTTCTTTTTCATAATCTATTGTACTTTATAAAGAACAATGTAGTGCTCTTTGTAAACGTTGATATATGTCCAAAATACCATTTTTTATTAATTAATGCATTTTTTTACATTATTACTATGCTGACGTGTCATGATCTCAACCATCAAAATTATCCAATCTAATGGTCAAGATGAGTCCCTAGGTTCACATATAATGACGGGTTCTCATTTGAACCCAACCTTATATATATATATGATTAGGTTTCAAATGAGAACCATTTCCATATTTGTGAACCTAAGACCAATTATTGGCCTTAGATCTAGTTATATAGGGGTGGGTTTAAATGGGAATAATGTCATTATATGCGAACCTGCGAACTAATACTTTATACAATCACAATTCTTTGTTGATATTTTAGTTATATACACCAGTAGTGCTTTTATTATACAATCCTAATGATTTTAATCAAATAAGGAAATACACAAAAATCTGATCCATTCATTTAATTAGATCTAAGACCCATAATTGACCATAGGTTCACAATTAAGGACATGGTTCTCATTTGAACCTAAGCCTATATATATATATAGGATTGGGGTTCAAATGAGAACCATGTCATTATATGTGAACCTAGGAACTAATCCTGGCCTTAGGTCTAATATTGCACAGTGCAATTATATGTCCAGGTTCATTATACTTTTTAGACAGTACTGTAGTGCTAAAATCAGTCCAATTTTTTAATTTAATTATATATATATATATATATATATATATATATATATATATATATATATATATATAACGTTTTAAAACATGCAATGGTTAGAGACGTTCAGTTTTATGGTCCGTCACATGCATGCAAAGGAGGTTAGCTTCGCTTTACTCTGTTGGAAAGGAGGTCTTCCCTCCAGTAATGGCTTCTCCGGGATGTTAGTTGGGCTAAACAGCACGAGCTTTCCCTACCTTCAAAAAAAAGGGCTCCCCCGTGGGTGGATTTCAAACACCATCCCCCTCGATCCTTCACTAAGCAATGAGAAAACTATGCGAGAAAGGGAATAGTACGTCCAGACACAATAGTAGAAGCCTCCCTTTCCCCGGTCCGGTCTTCTCTTGATGATGAAACATCTTAAATTGTAGATCTTGAGAATATGATTAATTTGATATATATTTCATTCAAAACGAATAAAATTTGAAAAAGTTATGGTTTGTTGAAGATTTGAGTTTCATTTCAAATTTCTGAATTTGCAGTTTATAAACGAAATTTGCGATACTTTTTGTATACAATCGTAGTATTTTTTTTTCTTAATCTATTGTGCTTTCCAAAGACTAATGTAGTACTCTTTGTAAACGTTGATATATGTCCAAAATACCATTTTTAATTAATTAATGCATTTTTTTTACATTATTACCATGCTGACATGTCATGATCTCAACCATCAAGATTATCCAATCTAATGGTCAAGATGAGTCCCTAGATTCACATATAATGACGGGTTCTCATTTGAACCCAACCCTATATATATATATATATATATATATATATTATATATATATATATATATAATATATATATATATATATATATATGGGGTGGGTTCAAATGGAACCATGTCATTATATGCGAACCTGCGAACTAGTGCTTTTATTATACAATCACAATTCTTTATTAATATTTTTAGTTATATACACCAGTAGTGCTTTTATTATACAATCTTAATGCTTTAATTAAGGAAATACACAAGAAAATATAATCTATCCATTTAATTAGATCTAAGGCCCATAATTGACCCTAGGTTCACATATAGGAACATGATTCTTATTTGAACCTAATCAATCAATTATTTTTTCTTGAGATAAAAACAAAATAAGAAATTATCATGCAACGCACGAGTACAGTATTAATTTTTTTTAATCGTCATTTTGAGATACTTAATATTGTGACAAACTTAAATATCTTCATAGTACTTTTTACCTCTCTTTTTCAATAGTATTTTACCTCTTTTCCAACTTTCTCCCTAATTTAAGAAATCAAAATAAATTTAAGATAAATTTGTGATAGTAAAATAATGATTAGAAGAGATCTAGAAGAATTAATTAAGAATATTATTAATTAATTAAGTGTGTTACTAAATATTTTGTGTTCCTCAATTAAAAAGAAAAAAAGAAAAAAGAAAAATCTAAAACGATAATTAGATTGGTCGGAGGGAATATTTGGTAAGGGCAGTCGGTCCTTCCACCGAATATGCATACATCCAACAAGTCTTGTTTTACCATCCAACAAGAATCAGTGTTAATCACAAGAAAGCATGTTTAGAAGAAAAGACAACATCTCTCTCTCCCAAAAGAAAGGCCAAAAAAAAAAAAAGGGAGAAGACAACGAAATAGAAACAATTTTGTAATCACGGCAGGAAAGAGT
Source organism: Phtheirospermum japonicum (assembly GCA_014905375.1). Taxonomy (NCBI): domain Eukaryota; kingdom Viridiplantae; phylum Streptophyta; class Magnoliopsida; order Lamiales; family Orobanchaceae; genus Phtheirospermum; species Phtheirospermum japonicum. Next base: position 1,585,990 of record BMAC01000056.1, on the reverse strand, counting down.
AAATCTAGGGCCTTGTTGATAAAGGGATTTTATGGGCAATATGATAATCTCAAGCCATGTGCGTCCGATTTAAGGCAAATTGAATCTCATTATTTGAAATGGCATGTTCCTTAGCTTTTCCCCCTAATTAATCCACATACCTTGTATTCTCTCTTAAGTTTCTGTGCTGTTTTTCTATATGTTGAGGTTAAATACATGAGATTAAGAGCGCGACTAAGGGCGCGACTAGTACTTAAATAAAAATTTTGATTTTATCCTGAGAGAACAGTGATGAGATCTTTTTGAAATAAAATTTGATACGAGATAAAAATATAATAATTAAAGTTGATCTTATTGTGAACCGAATGTTCTCACGTTGCTTGCACACGAGGTCATTGGGTAGGTTTCAATTGCGGGTGAACTCCTACTTAATATACTCGCTTTTGTTTGGACCCAGCAGACGTGAAGTCTGGACAATATCGACTTGTAACACTTTATCAGCACGATGTCTACCATGAAAAGTGTGTTATGAACCAGAAGTTAGAGTGTAGCCCATTTATACCATGTTAATAAGTATGGGTGCACTCTTACCTAGGTGCGCTTTTCGGTTTGAAACTCCAAAAGACAACGTCAGGCCTGAAACCTCAACAATACCAATTAAGAATGTGTAGCTCATTTATAATATATTTGCTATAAAAATAATAAAAAAAAATAATTAGTAATTAAAAATATGTACGTGGGTTAAAAGTAAATTTTATAAGACAATGTGTTAAATGATTGTCATATGATAAAAGAATTAATATTCAGGAGAAAGCAAATGAAACTAAGTGAATAGTATTAATTTTCAGAAAAAGAAATATTTAAGAAAAAACATTTCGGAAAAAAAAAAATGTCCTTTGGAGAGAGAACCTTATTTTGGAAACATATCCAATCACACAAAAAAACCTTTTCTGGGAGAGTAGCATAGCCCTGGATTTCTTTGGTATCTAAACCAAAAACATAAAACAATATTAAGGAAAAGGTTATCAATTGGCTGCATGTGGGGAACCTGTAAATTGTCTTTTCGTTATAAAAAAAAAAAAAAAAGGATAACTAATAAATAAATAAAACATCAACTGTTGGTACTATCCACAACATGAAACGGTCGAGTACACCTACACCTTGCATAAGTATTTCCACTCTAAATATGATGAGTACACCCCTTTATTTGAAGTACCATTTTATAATTTATGTTAAAAACTCAGAAATATATATAAATTTATGATGCACGGACACTCCATTTTTTACTTTCAGAATGAATCGGACACTTTGGAGACACGGACACGCGCCTAACACGCCTCTGACATGTATCGGACGCGTGCCCTATTTTTTTTCTTTTTTTTTTCTGAATTTTTGATAGGGGACACGACTTGGACACGACTCGGACACGGCGGGATATCGGGGATACGGTCCGGACACGACCAGTACACGTTCCCGACACGTTTTTTTTTGTTTTTTTACAAAAATTTTATTTTTTTTTATTTTTTAATTTAATATTATTTTTTATTTTATTTGGAGTTTTATAAATTATTGTGAATGAGGTTGTAATTATTTTAGATGATTTATAGGAAATAGAAATTATTATAATTTAATATTTATAGAAAATAAATATATTAATAATTATTTATATTATAAACACGTTCGAGCCGTGTCGTGTCCTATATTTTTAAAAATAAGCGTGTCCTCGTGTCCGTGTCATGCCGTGTCCCGTGTCCGTGTCCGTGTCATGTTGTTGCAACTTAAATATAAATTAAAGATATTCCTAATTATTCTATCTTCTCCCTTTAATTCATAATTATTATATTACCATGGTTTTGTTTTGATTTCTTTATATAAGCAGGGATAAAATTAAAAAAATTGATAGAATTTTCTAAAAGACAATTAATTTGAAATAAAATTTAACTTTTAAATTGGCATTTAATAAAAAAAATGGATGGAGTATTTGTTTGTTCAATTTTTTACTAAACTCACCTTTAAAATTCTCCTAATTGTCATTCCATTTCTAAAATAAGAAAAACATAAATCAATGGCAAAAAGTTGTGTTATGCCAGATTAACGGGTTATTACTCGTTAGGCCATCTGACCCATTACTACGATGTATCGGTTTTTGTACTGTGATGTATTAGTTTTCTACTCAAATTTATTAATTATTCATAAATCTCTTACTCGTGCTATGATGTATTAGTTTTTGTACTAAAAAAAATGGTACTATGATGTATTATTTTTTATTATAATGTATTAATTTTTGCACTACAATGTATTGGTATGAAATCTTGGCCTAGCCGATGATTTGTTAATTCGGTCTAACAAGAGTTTTGCCCTAAAACAAATGATTGTGCAAACAAAAGAGAACCATTCTTTTCTAGACATTCGAATATCTGTTCCATTCTTCTTTTTCATAGCCGGTTAAGATCTGTTTTAAGGCCGCGAGACCATGTCATAGATATTAACACTTTTGTACTTTTGAAGTTTGATTAGGCAACTAAATTTTGTTTGCTAAATATAATCTAGAGCTATTTAACATATATCCAGTGATTGTGATGTACAGAAATTGGTAGTGAAATGAGTGGAGTCCTTTTTGAGTTTTAGATGAAGAAAATAGTATGAAATATGTTTCAACCTAGTTTGCCAAACATCTCAGTAATGTTCACTCACATATGGCAGCATGTCTCGGGATTCTTCCAACGTGTCTAATATGTCATACTGTGGTGGTAGAATATTGTTGAGATGTGTCTATAGAGGTGGTAGAACATTACTGAGATGTTGTAATAAGGATGCTCGAACAATTAGTTTAATAATTATATTCTATTGGTTGTGATGTAAGAAAATATTATTAAAAAAATGATCAATCATTCTCATGTTACTTGTTATACAGATTAAACCGAAGAGTGTGAAAGAAGTATTTAAAGATGCAAACTGGATACAAGCCATGAAGGAAGAATTATAATAGTTTTCAGGAATCATGTGTGGGAACTTATTTCCTCACTTGACTCTATTCGAGAGATAGGTACCAAGTGAATTTTTAAAAATAAAACTGATAAATTTGGTAAAATCATTATGAACAAAGCACGTCTAGTTATACGGGGTTGCACTCAACGGGAATGTATTGATCATGATGAAACATTTATCAAGTGGATATCAAACGTGCTTTTTTGAATGGTTTTTTAAAAGAGGTTGTTTACGTAAGCAACTTGAGGGTCTCTCTAAAAGTATGATTGGTATCATGTTATATCTAACTGCTAGCAGACCTGACTTGTGTTATAGTGCAGGTGAGTGTTCTAGGTATCAATCTAATCCCAAGAACCTCATCTGAAAGCTATGTAGCACGTTATTTGATATGTCAGTGGGACCTCCAGATTTTGGGATATCTTACTCGCACAAAAAGAGTGCTAGTCTTGCAATTTTTTTGTGATGCAGACTAGGATGAAAATATTGATGAACGTAAAAGCAGGTCGGGAAGATGTTTCTACACTGGCAATAATTTGGTCTCATGGGTCAGTCAGAAACAAAACTGTATGTCTCTATCTACAGCCGAGACTGTGTAAATTATTTCCACAAGCTATTGCTCACAACTTGTGGGGATGAAGCAAATATTGCTTGAATATGAAATCGGGGTAAATTATATCCAACTATTTTGTGACAACACCAATGCTATAAACATATCTCATAATCCTGTAAAACACTCCAAAACTTAGCATATTGATATTAGGAATCAACTTTATCAGAAATATGGTAGAGAAATAAGATAGTTACATCACACCATGTTCCTACACTTGACCGGCTAGCTGACATCTTTACTAAAATGTTAAATGCCCAAAGATTCAATTATCTAAGGAAGTCCTTAGAGATGAGCATTATGTGACTATGTGAATCTGTATCTTATATATATATATATATATATATATATATATATATATATATACACACACACACACACACATATATATATATATATATATGGGTGGGTTCAAATGAGAACCATGTCCTTATATGTGAACCTGCGAACTAGTATTTTTATTATATACCAGCAGTGCTTTTATTATACAATCACAGTATTTTATTAATATTTCGGTTATATACACCAGAGTGCTTTTATTATATAATTCTAATGCTTTTAATTAAATAAGAAAATACAAAAAAATCTGATCTATCCATTTAATTAGATATAAGGCCCATAATTGACCCTAGGTTCACATATAGGTACATAGTTCTCATTTGAACCTAATCATATATATATATATATATGTGTGTGTGTGTGTGTGTGTGTGTGTGTTTTACATTAAGCATAGATTGCAGTGTTGCATGAAGTGCCAAAAAAAATCTGATTTGATTATACATGCTAATATGAACCAACTTGGATGCCTATAAGAAACCTATTGGTTTTCCCCAAAAATTATGGAACATTGCTAGTATTGGAAAGAGCTTTCCACATGATATGATGTAGTGAGTAACTATCGAGTTTATGTATCAATGATATTTGACTGTGAAAAGAGTTTCATGCAAAGAAATATAATGTACGGTGTAGCAACCAGCATAACATCAAGCAAGAGATGAATTGCTCTTGCAAGGTCTAATTACATCTAGTATACGTGATGGTCATCTAGATCATTTTCTATTACAAAGGTGCAACAAGGACTTATTTCATTATGTAAGTTAACAGCAATCCATGGCAAAATAATCGTGGGTTGATCTTTGATGAAAATATGTCAGCTATCTCTAAGCGACGCATGGATTCACGGAATAATAATCATGGGGTAAATCTGTAATGAAAACATGTCAGTTATATCTAAGCAAATCTTGAAACTCCATTTAAAGTACTTTTGGATATATCATGTTGAACTAAAAATTATCAACTCATCCATACTACGCGTTTCCACAATTCTGAAAGAAAGTCTTATGAAAAACAATAAAAGGCTTGAGAGTTTGCTAAGTGTTGGTGAGTATAACATCAAAAGTTTGTGACAAAGATTTTTTGTGTGTGCTTATTATGTGATTTTTTCATGCATATACGTGGACATATTTTGCATGGTTTCCTTATTGAGTAATTGAATGATTTAATTATGTTTAAATTGGTGTTGAACTTCTTATAAAATTCTTAATTAAATTATCAAATAAGTTTATTTTATCCCATTGATATTAATATGCAAAAAGTAGTTGTTGGAGGGAAAGTGTGTATGTTGGTCACCCGTTCAGTGTCACCTTTTCACCTTCCCACCTCGGTTCCCCAACCAACCCGTACACTCTCTTAAAAGCATGTCAACCTTTTCCTTCCATACACAAACCTCACACTTCAGAAACCCTAAAAACAATTCATCTTCCTTTGTCTTTTTCTCTCTTGTTTGTCTCTATTGCTGCACCAGACTCTATCTACTATTTCAAGTACATAAGCATGGGCCACATAAAACACGCCAAAAAATATTTGATTGAATCTTCATCTGTCAAGCCACTGTCAAAGCACCACTAGTACAACCATGTTCCAGTGAAACCAGCTCCCTAAACTGCTTCAATTACGATCGTACCATCAAATTCTGAAGCACCCATTGTCATGTCTTAGGCGATGATAATTGTTCCTTGTGGGGTCAGTCTAGCCCCTAACTATTTGGACACACATGTAACACCATCTTCGTCGTTGCCGCCTGTTCAAGATCCTTTGCCTGAGGCTAAGGCATCTCCTCAGTAGGAGAAGTTCGCTTCACCTTTGCCTTTTGTATCCAACATGTCTCCTTCTCCTTAAAGCTCCAGTAAATCATCTACCATTAAACTATCATCTTCCTTGGGCTCTTTATTCCTTTGCAAGGCTAAGATCTTGCTTTCTTCTATTACTCCATGGGACAAGGTTGATTCTAATCCCGACTATTAGATTCTTAATGATTTCTCTACACCGGACCATCATTTTGCCTATGCTAATGGGAAAGACAGGGTTCAGGAGAATGATCCTTCACCTCTGCTTATTGCTACCACCACCGAGAGTAACGCTTTTACTTTGGGTAACACTTACTCCCTTCTCTTCTTCATGCCTGAAGCTGAAGATCACTTAAATTTGTTTAGATTAATGAAGTTTCACCCTGAGTGTAATATCAGAGTAGATGATTTTAGGGAGGTTGAGGTTTTTTCCCTAATTTAAGACTTAGGTTTAGAACATACTATTGTTGGTCTTCCTGCTTTCTGTAGCCAAATAATTTATGAGTTCTATGCTAATTTAACCACTATCATTTCAGATTCTTCGAGTCCCCAATTTGACAAAGTTTATATGCAGAATCACATTGTTGATTTCTTTCCCTGGTGTGTAATTGAAACCCACTTTAGTATCTTGTATGACATTGATTTAAGTCTTTGATACGTCCTGGTTTTTTTGTCACTGGATCTCTTTCAAAGCTAGCTTTTTTCATAAGATAGGTCTTCAAAAATGGATCCCAAAATACTCACCAGTCTGGGTTACTGAAAATCAAGTCAAGGTCTTATTTTGGGTATTAACTGTGAAAAGGTTTTTTCTCTGGAGAGCTTGTTTATAGGAACATTATTTCCTTTGCTTCTCAGCCTAGTACTCGTAAGAACCTTCCATTTCCCTACTTGATTTGGTCATTGTTGAGTGCATCTGGTATTAAACCTAATCACCGTAAGGGTGACCTCATTGAGCCTGCACTGTTCTCTTTGACAGTCAGCACTCGGATATTCAATTTCCAACTTTTATGTAGGGATATGGCATTGCTCAAACCAACTAGTGTTTTTGCATCTTGGTCTTTTATACCAAGAATAATCCATGTGGTCTGAGTTTGAAAGACGTGCCCATGAGCATGTAGTGTATCATAGGAATCTTTGGCAAGTGGCTAAGGCCATGGCTACTAGATATTCACACTACAAAAAAACGTTGTTTGCTGATGGGTCACGTCCGTCGGCATTTTTGGCGTCAGCAAATGCTGACGGTAAGTTGACGGATAAGGCCTTTCAGCAACACCCCTGCCCATAATCTGATACCCGTCAGCATTTACAGACAGAGAGGTGCCTGTCAACATATCCTGATGGGTCATGCCCGTCAATAGATTTAAATAATGCTGAAGGGTCTTAGCCGTCAGCATTTGCTGATAAGCTCCACCTGTCATCGATTTTCAAATGATGCTGACGGATCCCACCCATCATTATTTTCAAATAAATTTATTTTTAATTTTTATTTTTACCTGTATTTATGTCACAAATCAATATTTAAATACGAAAACTAATTTGTGTTTCCCAAAAAAATATAAAATTATAAATAAAATATAATTAATTAACAATTATATCGTATAATGTATAAAGTTTAAATAAAATATCAAACATAAATATTATTTGTATTTAAAATAACTACACTGCAGAATCATCTGGAGGATAAGAGGACGGCCGTCGACGTTGCGCTCTCATCGCTGCGGAAACTTCCTTCATCACCCGCTCACGAAGTGTCACCTCCAGCTCGATCTGCTGACGTGCATGCTCCTCGCACATTGCCAAGAGCTGCTCTTGATGTGCCCGCTAGCTCGCCTCGAGCTGACTCTCGACCTGACTCTTTAAACCTTCATCTATGTCTGCAGCTCTAAGATACGACTATCTAGAACAGAGGAGGTACCGCATCTGGAAGTCTTCGAAGTCATAAGACCTCCTAAATATCCTGTGCCAAACCGACGACCCTTCTTCACCCCGACAGTCACTAGATAGACCGCGTTCTCATCAATGTCGGCAGGATCCTGTGATGAAGCACGAGCCTCCTCTAGACGTCTCTGATACTCCTCCTGAAATATCTTGATTGGTGTATAATTTACCGTTACGAGGATTAAAAACTAAAGATATATATTTATATTAATTACATCTACAAAAATACTTACAAAAATCTGCTACGAAAGAGAATCAGTGAAAGTGTCGTCGAGTCTCTTGTGCAAGTCAAAAAAAGCTCGAATGTAGTTGGTTCCTTACCCAAATCCTCACGCTGTATACAATATTTAAGTTATTTTTTAATTTATCACTAATTATGAACCAATTAATTAATTACGAGCTAAATTTATAAACAAGTTTAATCTTACTTACGAGCTGACGTGCATGATCAGTCGTAGTCCGAGACCCTTCCTTGTGCTTGGAAATCCTAGTACCAGGTCCGTCGGGCTCGCTCATCCTATTCCTGCTCTCCTGCTTGGACTGCTTCTTGTTCTCCGACTTCTCGAACTCCACCACCCATCTCCTCTAGATGTCCTCGCCCACGGACGTGGACACCCTCCCCTTCGTTCTCCACTTCGTCTTCTACTCATGGAGACGGATGCACCACGAGTGGGCCACAGAACTGTAGAAGTTATGTTGTACGACCTCCTCAAAGTATACACTTGGGTCCCAATAACAGTGCCTCTGCAAAACAAAACAAAATGATTTGATTAATAAAAATTATTATATATAACAACTTTTGAAAATAATATTAGTTTAATTACCAAAAAATCGGGCACCAAAACTGACGATGGGACTGGGTAATATGCTCGTACTTCCACCCATCGGGGTGTACATGAGCCTCGTGGATCAGCCGAAGAATCTTCGGTAACTCCGAAGAGTGACTGCGTAGCCTAGTAAAATATAGAGTTTATTGAAGAAATATATTAAAATAAAAAATTTATTAGCAATGAAAATTAAATTAAAGTTACTTAACTTGGGCGGACGACATATACCTCGATCATATCAGGGAGTGGTAGCATGCGGCCTTCTGATGTACTAGCATCGAACGAGGTGGCTAGAATCGTCTACGGAGTCCCTTATGATAAGTCAATCATATCATCATCTTCATCGTCTAAGTGACGATGAGAGATGATGAACCAAGAGAAGCACGGCCCAAAGATGGTCCTAGATAAGAACGTCCACGACCTCTACCTCTCATCTAAAAAAATATTAAGATTTAAGTACAATTGAATCAGGATAAATGAATTAATATGATTTTAAACTATATATGTATGTATCGGTTTTATAATTAACCTGAACCGAGACTTTCATTATCTAGGTTATCGTCAAACTCATCTTCGTCCATATCTTCATCATCAGTTAGAAACTCATCTTCTCTCTCCTCCTCTGCCTCATCGACATGTTCATCTGACTCATTATAAGGTCGACGTGTAATTGAAGATCTCCATCCTCCAATTGTATTGAATTGTGCATTTCTATCTGCTCCTCTTGAAATGATTGATTAGGCATCATAGGCTCGATAAATCTATTGTCGATCTCGCTTTAGTTTTTCACGTTGCCAACTAATCCAGCCTATCTCATTTCAAACATAGATACGGGCAGTAGTAAATTTGAACAGGTTGGACAGCTAGTACAAATAGCTCATAGTGATTTAATCTACACTTATCTCGCCTTTATCACGTTGTCCTTTAGTTATACATCCACCTATATTGCACAGGACCTGAAATTCTCACCTCTTATGCTAAGTAAACTGGCAAATGATCCATGGAGTCAAAGAAAATAGGCGGAAATATCTTTTCAAGTTGACACAAAATTAGAGGAATATCACGCTCTAAATGACCCATATCATCAGTCCCAACCACTGTGCATCTTAGGTTCTTGAAAAATAAACTCAGCTCTGTGAGGGCCTTCCACACGGGATGGGGAAACAGTTCTCGAAAGGCAATTGGTATAAACCTTTGCATGAACACATGACAGTCGTAACTCTTCATTCCAAACAATCTCAATCCCTTCATATCAACGCAACGCCCAGGATTTGATGCATATTCATATGGAAACTGAAGAGCTCTTACCCACTCACATGAGGCAACTTTGATGTCTTATCCAATGTGTAACAAACTTTAAGATACTTTCCTGTTGTGTCTTGTTGTAGGTCGGGAAGAAAAAAATATTTGTTCAGTTCATCCCTGGATTTGGGAGTGTCTTTTGTCTTCCCCTCGACATTCATAACCGTGTTGAAAACATTATAAATGACATTCTTCTCGATGTACCATACGTCTAGATTGTGTTGAATCAAATTTGTGTTCCAGTATGGTAAATCCCAAAATATGCTTCTTTTCCTCCAATCACTTGATTTTGTTATGCGTCCATTGACGGCCTCTGCATCTAGATCAATAACTTTAAAAAAAAAAAAAACCTTTCTATCTATGCCAAAATCTTCGTTTCTGACCGTACGCTTGGCAGTAGAGTCTCCACCTTTCTGTTTTGTTGAAATTTCCTTTTATCTTTTCTAAAAGGATGACCACAATCAAGAAGCTTTCAATGATTATCAAATCAAGATTTTTTTTCGATGCACTTTAGAGCAAATGCATCGAACGTTCCATGCAATATGGACATGTTGTTCTTCCAGCCGTGCTCCAACCAGACAACATGGAGTAGGCAGGGAAATCGCTAATTGTCCACATGAGGGTTGCCCGTAATTGAAAATTATATTTTTTTTAGAGATCTCATACGAGGGTGCACCGACCGTCCATAGCTAATTCAACTCAGTGATTAGAGGTTGTAGAAACACATCCGATTTAACTTTCGAGTTTTTGGGGCCTAGAACAAGAACACTCGGAAACATATATTGTTCTTTCATAAATATCCATGGAGGCAAGTTCTATAGTGTGACTATCACCGGCCATGGGGAATATTGCGCCCCGAAACTACCAAAGGGTGGAAACCATCTGTGCAAAGGCCCAATCTTACATTTTGACTTTCGGCAGAGAACTCCGGATGAGTTTGATTGAAAATAATACATTTCGAATTTTAGTGACGACTAGGAGTTAATGGAAAATAATACATCTTCTTATACGCAAAGATGCTATTCTATCATTTTGCGTTTCCCTACTTAGCGGGTTTAGACCGAGAATGGTTGAAAAACTTGCAACTGGTCGAATTAGAATCGTCTCTCCAATAGATCATACAATTGTTCATGCAACAATCGATCTTCTAGGCCGGTAGGCCCATGCCCCTCAATAACTTATTGCTCTTGAAGAATTCATCTGGTATATGATTATTTTTCGGCAAAATGCCATTGATTAAATTCATTACTTGATCATAGCACTCTGGGACATGTGATTTTCTGCCTTCATGTTCATGAGACGGGCAACTAGAGACAACTGAGAATGTTTCACACATCCGAGAAAAAAAGGTTGATTTCCAGCACTCAACATATCGTAGAACTTCTAGGACTCAATATTAGGCAGTTCTTCAACATTAGGGCTCAATACAAAGTTCGGACTGGCTGCATCATGAACCATATTGATGTAAGCATTTGAGGATTCTTCAGGAGTGGGGTAATTTGATCCTCCAACGTGAACCTCATGGTCAACAAGATGCGTACATTCAAAATTTGTTTCACCATGGAATGTCCAGATGTAGTAATATGCTACGAATCCATTTTTAACAAGATGAAATTCGATCTCGTTTACATCGTGGTAACTGTGATTCCTACATTCAGTATGACTACAAGGACACTTCAATTTTTCCCATCCTTCATTTCTCCATGGATGAGTGCAAATTTTATGAAACTCTCCACCCCTTCCACGAACGCGTTCAACAGATAATCGTCAACCCTCCATTTGTACATCCAACTACGATCAGAGCTCATCCTATAATATTCTAATTGTTATTAATAATAAAAATGATCAGATTATAGATAATTGAGCGCTATGAGGGTGCTTATAGAAAATGATTGATTTTTTGGCATGGGCCCTATCCCATTCAAGAATGTGATGTTCAATAATAAAACTATCTTTCTATTCATTTTAAGAACCTGAAAATTTCGGCAGCACCTCCCCTTAGTTCTCTAAGTACACATATATTGCAGTGCACCCGAGAACAAAGGAGATATGGAAAGCAAAATTCAAAAGTTCACGAAATACATGCGTCGTAAGATAATAACACTATAATCACATTCTCAAACTATCCAAATAAGTGGACAATTCAGAATTTAGTTCAAACTCTCAATTTGATAGTAAATCTCAAACTAGTTTAAGGTAAGTGTTTCAGTGTATAAAGAAAGGATATAATTGATCCTAAAATAAATTTTAAAATCTGTTACAGCCTCATGTCCAATAAAGCGGTCTAGCAAAATCAAGATAGGGTGCTGATGTGATCTTTTATGGGCATGTCTACTTCAAATAATGATATGATGTTTCAACACTCGTGAGCTCTATCACAATATCACGTCTTTTCAAGCATACTCAGTTTTTGTATGATTTTGTAGAGTACGATATACGTATAAAATGAAAGAGTTGACTATTGATTTGTTATTAACATTTAGTATATAGTGACTTTAACTAATGTATAGTGACTTTTGAGTAGACCATGCAAAATGGACCGACTGAACAAAGCAAAGGGCATATCTGCAAATTCTAATTCACGTGTAACTTGCACCAAGCAGATCATATATATTAATCACATATCATATAACATAAAATATAAATTAAATAAAATATTCATTTGCCGATCACCGCGGCATTTGAAAACTCCCACCACGCACTTTATAAGACTTTTTAAAACCACATCACATTTTGAAAAGAATTTAAAATCCGTTATTGGAGGGACAAAACCTCCCAGCCGGCGCCGTATACCACGTCATCACCGACGTCAACCCCAATCAATCACAACACCAACCAATCACAACATGTATATCATAACATAAATATTAATTAAACAAAACTTGCCGACACGGCATATCAAAACCACCACCACAAACATTCTAAAACTTCTTAAATATGAAATATTTACAATTCAACCCTAAACTAACCCTAATTTTTAAATATATAAATATTTATAATTCAACCCCAAATTTTAAATTAATTTATAAATAAACCCTAAATTATTACTAATTATACAAAAAAAAAACTAAATTAACGATAATTATACAATAATACCTCTTTTAAACCTTAATTATACAAAAACCCTAAATTAAACTCTAATTATACAAAAATACCTAAACTAAACCTTAATTATACAAAAATCTCTAATTAAACCCTAATCATAATATAACCCCTAAATTATACCATAATTATACAATAATATGTAAATTAAACCTTAATTATACAAAAAAAACCCTAAATTAACGATAATTATATGATTATACCTCAATTAAACCTTAATTATATAAACTCCTAAATTAAACCCTAATTATACAAAAACACATAAATTAAACCTTAATTATATAAAATCCCTAAATTATACCCTAATTATATAATAATTTCTAAATTAAACCCTAATTATATTAATCCCTAATTAAACTTTAATTATATAATAATCCCTAAATGCAACCCTAATTATATAATTATTCCTAAATTAAACCCTAATTATATAATAATTCCTATATTCAATCATAATTATAAAATAGTCCCTAAATTCAATCCTAATATACAATAATCCCTAAAATCAACTCTAATAAAACCATTAATTGTAATTAAATCAAACAAATAAACAATAGTTCATAAAAAATATTTAAAATAATTTCAGAAACATAAAAACCTTACCTTGTCGTCGACGAAAGGAGAAGCTTGCAGTTGGCGGCGGGCAGCGTCGGCAGCGGGCGGCTCAGCTGGCTGGCAACGGCGGGCTGGGGTTAGGGTGGCAGTGAGAGGCGGCGGGCTGGGTCTGCGGGTTGGCTGGGCTATGGCCATTTTTTTTTTTGTTTCTTCTTCTTTCTGTTTCTGTACGTAGATGGGGATCTGATTTTAAATCAGAATTGCTGACAAGCACGACACCCGTCAACATATTTTTTTTAAATATTGTTGACGGACTGGTACCCGTCAACATCTTTTTTTTATTTTTTTATTACGCTGACGGGCGTATACCCGTCAGCAACAAGTCCCGTCAGCGGCCCATCAGTAAACCCGTAGTCCAAATATTATTCTGACGGGTAACTGATGGGCTACTCTCAGCAACCCTTGTCCGTCAGCAATCCTTCAGCAATTTATTGGTCGTCACCATATACTGACATTTTTTGGCCATCATCATACGACTGTTTTTTTGTAGTGTGAGATATTCAATTGAAAAGTGGAGAAAAGTCTGAAAAGAAGTCTACAGTCAAGAAGAGAAAGGGAGAGGGCAAGGATAATCATGTTGATGGACGATTAGTTGATGAGGAGGATGAGAAAGATGCAGAAGACTTCGGACACTTCGAATTGAGTTGCTGCTGCTGGATGGAGAATCAGCTCCTAATTTATTAGTTTCTTTGAGTTATAATGTAGTGAGGATTTGATGTGTAAACCTTTTTTTCTTTTGGTGATGGTACTTAGGTATAACTAAAATAGGTTTCTTTCGGCAAGTGACCTTGGTGAACAAAAACCTTATTTTTTTTTTTTTTTTTTTTTTTTTTTTTGTGTGTGTGTATGAGGCTAAGTACAATTGTTGAAACTATATAAAGTATCTTGGTGGTTTATGTGAATGCTTGTTATTTATATTTGCAAGAATATCTATCTAATATTGATACACGGATATTACGTATACTTTTGCCTTGATGTTTTGACTCGTTTGCAGAACTTCAAAGAGTTCAGAATTTTCAAACTAAATGCGAGGGATATTGTAAAAAAATAAAATGACATCATTAGAAAATCTTCTGGAAGCTACATTGAGTTCAACAAGATGAACAAATAGAAGCTTAAATACTCTTAATATTTTAACTTTGTTTTAAGAATAAGTATTTATATAATCCCTCCATCCACAAAAGATAAGTATCATTCGTTCATCCATAAAATATTGGCATGTTTGTTTTTTAAAAAGTAGAATATATAAAAAGATTAAAATACCCCTATTTAGTTTACTTTGTCTATTGGAATACAAAAAAGCTAAGAGTATAGTAAAAACAATAGTGAAAGTTTTAGCAATCTCAATTACAATTATTTTGTCTTCGTAACATGCGTATCTTCTAACCGCCTATCTCTTGTGGAGGAGGTGAGTATTTATCTTGATTTTCAGATGAAGCAATACGCACCTAATAGAGAAGTAGATATGTCGACTATTAAGACAATGACAAGATGCAAGTCATATTTGAGAAGAATAGATGTAGGTTCGAAAAGCTCCATACGTGAAAGAGTCCATGTTGAATTGCAGTTAACAAGTTCACACAAGGAAAATAATAAAAGAAGGAAACTGAACTAAAGCAGGATTCATCAGGCATGCCAGGCGGTTTATTGAGAAGCAGGCACATACACGCAGCCCATGAAAAAATGTGGTTGCCCTAGGAAACCGACTTATATTTAGTATATATAATCGATAGGTTTCTTTGTAAAATGTATTTTTAAGTTTGGGCGATAACAATCAAATACACATAGTCAAAATACTTTATATATATTTTATAAGTAGTGTTTTTGATGTTCAAGTATTCTACTTGGAAAAATTTCATTTTTGGTCCACTATATTGGCCACATTCTAGAAAATGTGCGTGATGTTGGCCATCATCAAACAACGTCTGCTAAGTTGGCCAATTTATCAAAAAAGGTCAAATAAACCCCGATCGGGTTTTTTTGCTGACGTGGCGTGATTCAATACTTTCTTATCATTTTTTTTAATTTTAAATATTAAATTAAAAATAAAAAATTAGGAGAATTTTCATTTTGGCCTATTATATTGGCCACATTCCAGAAAAGGTACGTTAAATTGGCCATCATCAAATCATAACTGCAAAGTTAACCAATTCATTAAACAATGTCCAAAAAAACTTTGATCGGATTTTTTTTCTTACGTGGCTTGATTCTATATTATTTTATCAATTTTCTTTTATTTAAACATTAAATTAATGACAACAACTTTTTTTGCCTTCATTCTATTAATCAAATTAATAAAATCTTAATTAATAAGAAATTAAAAAAAAATCATTGATAAATATATAAACATAAAATTAATCTTCAAAAATTATAAAAGTAATATAATAATTTATATAATTTTTATATTATTAAAATCTTAAATAATTCAAAATTAATAAAATCGGAGATAAATATAAGAATATAAAATGAATATTAAAAAATAATAAAATATATATATAAATATATATGAGAAAGTCTCTTATAAACTAATTTTGAATTTTTTATATTCATTATATATTTTTTTAATATTTATATTATATTTTATATTTATATTAATTCTTATTGATTAAAATTTTATTAATTAGATTAACGAAAACAGATAAAAAAAAATAGAAAAAGATAAGGGAGAGCAAAACACATTTTTGTCTTTAATTTCATTTTTATAATTATAGAAAATTGATAAGAAAATATAGAATAATACCACGTTAGAAAAAAAATCCGATCAAGCTTTTTTGGACCTTTTTTGATAAATTGGTTAACTTATCGGATATGATTTGATGATGGTCAATTTAACGTACCTTTTTTGAAATGTGACCAATATAATAAATCAAAATGGAATTCTTCCCAATTTTTTATTTTCAATTTAATATTTATAAGTAAAGTTGTTTTGATGTTCAAGTATTCTGCTTGAATATTGAAATAATTAGAATTTCTCTATTTTGTACAAGATATTAGGGATTTGTATTTTTAGCTTTTTAGAGAGTTCATAGGACTGTTTTAAATTTAAAGGAGTTGGTCGCAAAATAGTTATGAATAATGTGTAACTACGTTTATTAAATAAGAGTCTATTCTTGCAAATCAAGTAGTTTATAACGCAAACATTATATTAATGAAAGAGTTATGAGAGAACCTCTCGTACAATTAATTTTTAAGTACATTTTTATTTGCTTCCCCATTTATTTTATATATTCACCTAAAGTATTTTATAAGCGCATATAACTTTGATAATTCTATAATATTATGAACATTTTAATTGAGCAAGACGGTATATATTATGTGTTTTAACAATATTTTTAGAAAGGAACGTGAAATAACTCAAAAGGAAATAAATACCTGTTATGGATTTTGCACTTAGAGAATAAATGATATTCGCATGTTATGGAATAGCTTCTGTTAAATAGTATGATCCGTCGGGAAAATAAGTTAATTAAAAATGCAGTGGCCAAAGAAACCCTGTTCAGATAGCTAGGGCTTAATTATCTTGGTTGATTTTGAGCTCTAGGTATTACTCAGCAAACATCAGTCAAAGCCAAGTAATTTAAGAACAATAGAATAATGTTGTCAGCCTAAGAATTCACCAGCATGTGGTCTCAAAGTGAAATGTTTCTGCCAAAAAATGCACAAAAAGACTCATTTTGATGTTATTTAAAATTGGAAAGATGTTGCATCCCTAATTTTGGGGAAAATGTTTCGTTGCTGTCCAGCTTGTTTCGTCAATCCTCTATTTTTTCCATTCAAAGTCTGTGAAGATATACCAATTTTGACTTATATTTCTGCCTCCTTTTTCAAGCGCTCAAGAGCTGGATTTAAGATTTTGCTCGAATAAAGTACTATAGTTGAAAAACATGTTTTTACATGTAACTAATATTTTTTTTTTTATCGATTATCCAATAAATTTAATGTGGGCACCTCTTATGTGGCATTAAATAGCTCCAAATTACTTATTATTATTATATATCATTATTTATATTAGTTGTTAATTCATGTAGATTTCTTTTATCTTTGACACCCCATGATTTTATCAACAACTATTTATATTAGTTGTTGATTCTCCATCACTCTTTTTTTTTTTTCTTTCTTCCATTAAAATCTCATATTAATTAAAATAT
Organism: Phtheirospermum japonicum; assembly: GCA_014905375.1. Taxonomy (NCBI): domain Eukaryota; kingdom Viridiplantae; phylum Streptophyta; class Magnoliopsida; order Lamiales; family Orobanchaceae; genus Phtheirospermum; species Phtheirospermum japonicum. Next base: position 1,568,361 of record BMAC01000056.1, on the reverse strand, counting down.
GTCTCTATCTTCTAAAAACACGAGCATGTTTAAAATAAATTAAACTATATTTCTTCCAGCATAGAAAAAAATGCATACCATTTTTCCTTCTAATTTGGCATTTAATAGTTCGACTTGAAAATTATTTCCAAAACCAAATTACAAATCAAAAACTTATTGCTCATTTAGATTTTATCTTTAATAGCCCCGTAAAGTTTGTACTGCAAATTTAAAAATTCATTGATACACATATGGAGGATGTTTATTTAAACTTTTTTGAAAACATCTTATAAGCTTTTGGATCTGATAAGTTGTTTGATAAGCTGATAAACTGTTATATCTTATTTTTGTTATAAATTGGATTTATTCTAATTAAATGGTACAGCAGAAATTCGTGTTAACGAATTATGTAGGTTCGTTCTACGTGTCGTATAGATAATTATAGACTTTTGAATTTCTCAAATTCATTTATTGGTGAGTGAAAAATGATGTTTGGAAGTTGAACGGTTGCTTAAGTGCAATTTCGTTTATCCCACATTGAATGATAGTCAATGTGGAAGGGAGTTTAAAATTGATTACATTTCTTTAGTGTACATCAAGTGGGTCAGAGAGTGTTATGGGTTTTGTGTAAACAAAGCTCACGCGGGCTCTTGGAATTAGGTTCGCCCGTCCGCCTTCGGCGGAGCCGAGCCCAGACCCGAACCTTGGTCCTGGGCTCTGAGCCTGGGTCTTGGGACTTGGGACTTGGGCAATTGCTCCGATTGTGGGGTTCTGGTTCGACCCAAACTTTCTTTTTTGAACCTACACGCACCTGAGAAGTTGAGAAGCTTTTGAACTCACTCCTGACCTTTACGAAAACGGCTACCTGACCATTCAGACGTTTTCAAAAACGTACGAATTCAAACATGCAAAACCTGTCCAGGTTCATGCTGCCAGATGACTGCCTGTTTGAATGACTTAATGACGCCTTTAAGGACGTCATTAAGCAGGTTGTTACCTCCCGCTGGAACCCTATAAAAGGGTGAGAGGCTCCAGTTCATTTCGCATTTGAAACACCTGAGAATACGAAGAACATACAGCATATTGCATACGCATTTTTCTGCATCTTATTTCTTACGTAGCTCAAGCCATATTCATCCTGTTCGCCGGAGCTCTGGTATTTACGGTGCTGTAATACCAGAGACGAAGTCATTTCATCTTTGGAGACGAATAGCCAAAACCGAAGGGCACTACCGGGGCTATTTCGTCTTGCGGACAGAGTGTTTACTCGACTTGACTTGTTTTAACATCTTTCTGTTTTTGTATTTTTTTAGTTTTGTGATATTCTTTACTTTCTTGTTTGTGCTCGACTCAGTTGTACTAGTTTTCTAACAATCACAAGACGAAATAATTAATTTTGTAATTTGTAATATTCCTAACTGGAAAAATGTCGACCTCCAGCACTCCGATCAGTTCCACCGCTCCTGCCATTACCTCCACCATTTCAACGATGACCACGACGACCACTGCCCCTGCAGTCACGTACACCACGACGATTGGCGCCTCTACGCCAAACACGACCATGAGTCATGCTGACTTCCTCTTCAGCCAAGGGACCATCGACACCCTCTTGGAGACTCTGTCGAGGCGCATCTCGGGAAACAACCCGAACTCGGGATCGTTCCCTTATGGGATAGGGACTTCGGTCCAAACTGTGTCAGCTTCGGCTGTGATCCATCCTTCTGGGATGACGGGAACTGATTTGTACATATTTGTATGTGATTTTCATGTGTTTTTGCATTGTATGTTGTGTGCTTTTAGGGTGTTTAGGTTTATCTTTTTATTGTTTTTCTTCCTTTTGATGTTTTTCGTCTCGTTTGGTGTTTAATGTGTTTTTACTTTATTTTATATGAAATAATCTAATTTTGCTTTATTTTAGTGTTATAGCTCGAGACGATAAAGATTGGACGAGCAATGTACTGTGCTGACACTGGGTTACCCAGTGTCCGAGTCCTGCCGACACTAGCTGCCGATGCCCGCAGTCTGGCTCGTGTCGACTGACGCACCGTCGATGCAAATGTTCTGTTGCGTCAATCCTAGCGCTGTCGATCGATGCACTGCCTAGTCGATGCGTGCAGCCTGGCCCGCGTCGACCGACGCACCATCGACGCAAATGTTCTGTTGCGTCGCTCCGTCGATCGACGCACTGCCTGGTCGACGCGTTCAGCCTGGCTCGCGTAGATCGACGCACCGTCGACGCTCCGGCAGTTTGAGCGGTTATTTTCAAAATTCTATAAAAAGCCGGTGGTTTCTTCGTTTTGAGAGTGCTGGGACGAGGGGAAAAGATCAGATTAATGCAGAGAACCCTCGGTTCATGCCACCATTCCGATTTAGCAAGATTAGTGTTTAATAATTTGTAGTTTGGTCATTGCAAGTTTGTTCGTCGTTCAAGTTCATTTCTTGTCACTAAGGATCGATGGAGTGCTGTTGATTGCTTGAGATCATAAGTGTTTTTGTTGCCGTTCCCGGGGAAGGCTAAAGGCTATGATTTTTGGTGTTTGCTTTTATTTGTTGTTTGTGTTAGTATTCGTTTGTGATTTTTGTTTTTGTTGTTTTTGTTGTTATTCTTCTTTTTGGTACGTTTAATCTCGTTTGTTGAGTATTGTGCTTTAAAGCCATATCTTTGACGATTCGAGATTTTAGATTGAAGATGGCGGATTATCGAGTGATTTCGTCATATGATGACTTAAGCGCTCCACCTTTTGATGAAGAGATGTTTTGCCCAACGTCCGATTGGCGTGGGTTTCGACCGGCAATTCCTTTGAGTCTTGCAATGCGGGAGTATGATCTAGACGAGTTTTACCTCGAGCAACTCCCGATTTTTCATGGATTTCCGAGCGAAGACCCGCTCCATTTCATCCGAGAGTACGAAGCTATAACCGGCACATTCCCTCTTTTCGGACTTACATGGGATCAAGTGATGATGCGGTTTTTTATGTTCACGTTAAAGGATCAGGCGAGTGAATGGGTGACAAATCTAGAGCCTAATTCCTTAAAAACATGGGATGCAGTAGTGGATCAGTTCATGGGGTCGTTCTACTCGTCTGAATGGGTCCCACCTTCAGTTTCTTATAATTCGAGCTTAAATGATCCATATGCTTCGATTAATCACTTCAATCACACCCCATCACAAAGTTTCTATTACCCGACCTTTGACAAAAAAATTTATAATCCGGGTTTGGAACCTTTTTCCACGGGACATGATTCGTATGCTCCACCCAATTCCGATTCTTTGAGCTACGACCCATTTCCTCTTCTTACATCAAACTCTTATGTTTCGAGTTTCGAGCAGTTTTTTCCCAAAACCACATATCACGATTCGAGATATAATGATCTGTGTGCTCCTTGCGAATCATATTCTTATACCCCGAGCTATGATTGTTATCCTTTGTCTCATTCGTGTATTCTTAATAATGAAACTCGAGTTGAGGTAGATCGACCTCATTTTGACGAGGTGACGTTATTTGATGTGGTAGAGCCTACCATGGATGTTTGTTCCGAAGAGGTTTATAAAGCGGCTGAGATCGAGGAGTTGTTTAAGATCTCCCCCCTTGCGATTTTTGATGACACCGTGGATACAAGTGTGGGGGTGTTGCCGTTGGAGTGCCCGGAGGATGTTGGAAATTTGAGCCTTCTTGTTCTTGGTGAAAAAGGTAGAGTTATGGTGCTAGAGTTGGAGGAGAGTGAGACTATTGAGTCACATTTTGGGCCACCCGAAGATTTATCGAAATTTGATGTTGAGGTGGTAGACGAGATAGTCGAGAAGGTGCCCGATCACCCCATGCTACAAGTGCCGTTTGACATATTCGAGGTGATCGATTACTCGCGTTTCCGACCTCCGAAACTAGTTGGAGTGTTTTGCATCTCGGGACGTGATTTTTATGCCCGCCTTGGTGATTATCATCGCAACTCTTGCTTTTAGAGAATACCAAGGCGTGGCACGACCGTCATCTATTTTTAGACCCGGGATGACATCGAACGTGGACGTCGTGAACCTAGAGACGTTAAATTAAGCGCTTCTTGGGAGGCAACCCAAGTCTTTAAACTTTATTTGCTTTTGTGTGTTTTTATTTCTTTTCATTTCAGGTTCCCCTCGACTTTAAATCCCGTTGGATGGTCTTGGATGTTCGACTCATTATCACAAGCACGATTTCAGGGACGTATCTCTCTTTCTCTTCCTTTTACCATACCTTGCTTATTATGTCATTTTATATAATGTGGACATTGTATGGTTTAAGTGTGGGGGGTTTGTCCTTGGTTTGGTTAGTAAATTTTTGTATGCTTGCTTGTGGTTGATTTGAGTTGTGTGTATTGATATTGATTGGAACCTTGACGAAGTGACGTGGTTAGATGCTTTGGTTAGGATATTTAGACTTTCGTTCGAACAATAGTGTAATTATGGGGAATGAAGTGTAGATAGTCTATGAAGTGTCTTGTCTTCTGTTTTATTCTTGTTTCATTCCAAAGAGTCGAATACTCTCTACTAGCCCCGTTTTCAGTTAACCTCTATAGGATTTTATGTAATTTTTATTTTTATTTTGGAGACGTTAAAACTCCATGTGCAAAGTTGAAAAATATTATCAGTTGCACTTAGCAACATAAGATTAAGGTCAATGAACTCTCGTTTGTGATCTATGTAAATTATGTTCGTTTAGTACCTTATCTCTTTAGGTACTCAAAAAAAATATATTATTAAAAAAAAGAGAAAAAAAAAGAAAAAAGAAAAAGAAAGAATAAGTACAAGAAGAAAAATCCTTGTACAAGTTGAGTTCTTATTTTTATRTTTATTTCTTAGATTGTTTTGTTAAAGAGGTGTATAGATGATTGGGCTAGTCGGGTGACGATTTGGCGGTTTGAGCAGGGATAGACTTTGGCCGAAGCATGGATGGGTGACGTACATGGAGGTCAACTCGTTACTTTTAGGTGTTCAGAAGCTAGTCTAAATCTCTTATCTCAACGTTATCGTGTCGTCCTTTTAGTCGAGTTTTTAGTCGATCTAATGCATTAACTTCTTGAATCATATGGATGCATTAGTAATTAAGTCATCGGGTAATTAGGTTTTCCTTGTCTACGTCTAGATTAGATTTTGCTTGAGGACAAGCAAAAATCTAAGTGTGGGGGAATTTATTTGTATATATTTATATGTGATTTTCATGTGTTTTTGCATTGTATGTTGTGTGCTTTTAGGGTGTTTAGGTTTATCTTTTTATCGTTTTTCTTCCTTTCGATGTTTTTCGTCTCGTTTGGTGTTTAATATGTTTTTACTTTATTTTATATGAAATAATCTAATTTTGCTTTATTTTAGTGTTATAGCTCGAGACGACGAAGATTGGACGAGCAATGTACTGTGCTGACACTGGGTACCAGTCTAACACTGGGTTACCCAGTGTCCGAGTCCTGCCGACACTAGCTGCCGATGCCCGCAGCCTGGCTCGTGTCGACTGATGCACCGTCAACACAAATGTTATGTTGCGTCGATCCTAGCTCTGTCAATCGACGCACTGCCTGGTCGACGCGTGCAGCCTGGCCCGCGTCGACCGACGCACCGTCGATGCAAATGTTTTGTTTTATCGATCCTAGATCCGTCGATCGACGCACTTCCTGGTTGATGTGTGTAGCCTGGCTTGCGTCGATCGACGCACCGTCGATGCTCCGGCAGTTTGAGCGGTTATTTTCAAAATTCTATAAAAAGCTGGTGGTTTCTTCGTTTTGAGAGTGCTGGGACGAGGGGGAAAGGTCAGATTAATGCAGAGAACCCTCGGTTCATGCCACCATTCCGATTTAGCAAGATTAGTGTTTAATAATTTATAGTTTCATCATTTCAAGTTCGTTCGTCGTTCAAGTTCATTACTTATCACTGAGGATCGATGGAGTGCTGCTGATTTCTTGAGATCATAAGTGTTCCTGAACTCTGTTTATTTTCTTTATAGATTTGGCTTAAGTTTCCTTTGTACGTTGGTGTTGTTATTTCAGTTGGAATTCAATTGGTTGTACTTTGGTTTCATTAATTTAGTCATAATCCTTTTACCGTCTTTCTCGTTTTTAGTTTATGTTTATTTGCTTTAGTAGTCTAGTTGTGATTCTCGTAGATTAGTATTTTGATGCTTATGTATTTTCTCATTACATGCTTTGTTTATGCTTGAGGCTCATTTTTATTAACGCGTATATTCATGCTTTGGTGTAAATGCTTGTTAAGATTATATTGTTGATTATGTTCATGCTTGTTGGCTAAATTTAACGTTACCTCAAACCAAATTGGATCGAGTGTTTAGTTTAGTTTTTATTTTAGTTTCTATGTACGTAAAATCGAACACCGAAATAGTTTCCGATTAGTCTTCCATGTGATTCGACTCGAGTCAGCTTATCGCCTACAATAGCTCCGTTCTCTTGCGGACGAGCTTTTTATTTTTAAAGCAAAAAATTTTACGGTTCCAAGTATGTTTTCAGCCACTGCTTCGGCCGCTGGATCATTCCCTTATGGGATGGGGACTTCGGTCCAAAACACGTCAGCTTCGGCTGGAATCCATCATTCTGGAATGTCGGGAACTTCGGTTCCAAACATGTTCACAACGGCTCCGCCAACGTACTCACATGTTTTAGCTACCCACTCAACGGGTACGATGGGAACTTTTATTCCAACTATGACCGCTCCGGTGCACTCCTCACAGATCATGCCCTCCGCGGAGAAGCCTCCAATAAGATTCCACTTAAAGGAAGGGACGAAACTCCCTATGAGCTGTGGAAAGGAAGGAAACCTTCTTATAAATACCTCAAAGTGTGGGGGTGTTTAGCGAAGGTAGAAGTGCCTCTACCAAAGCAGATAACAATCGAAGCCAAAATGGTTGATTGTATTTTTATTGGCTATGCACTGAATAGTAGCGCCTATCGATTTATAATTCATAGGTCAGATGTTCCGGACATGAATGTCGGAACTACCATTGAGTCAAGGAATGCGATATTCTGTGAAGAAATCTATCCTTGTAAGGATAAAGCTGCGTCCAGTTCAAACACTGGTAATGCTCAAGGAACTACAAGTCACGAACTTGTGGGGGTTGAACCTAAGTCTCACAAACGACCTGGTTCAGAACTTGAAGCTCTAACTCCTAGGCGGAGCACTCGAGCTAAAGTTGCGAATGACTTCGGTCCCGACTATATGGTTTTTCTCTTGGATGAAGAACCAAATTCACTGAAAGAAACTTTCTCACGGACTGATAGTTCATTTTGTAAGGAAGTTGTACAAAGCGAGATCGATTCGATCATGCAAAACCATATGTGGATTCTGACTGATTTACCTGAAGGTTGTAAACCTTTAGGTAGTAAATGGATTCTGAAATGAAAGTTCAGAGCTGATGGATCAATCGATAAGTATAAAGCTCGTTTGGTTGTGAAAGGATTTCTCCAGAAGGAGGGTTATGATTTCTTCGACACATACTCTCCTGTGACGAGAATTACCTCTATCCGGGTGCTTCTAGCGATTGCTGCTTTGCACAATCTTGAGATTCACCAAATGGATGTGAAAACAGCTTTTCTAAATGGCGATTTAGAAGAGGAAATTTATATGGAACAACCTGAAGGTTTTGTAAAACCTGGACAAGAAAGAAAGGTGTGCAAACTTGTTAAGTCTTTGTATGGCTTGAAACAAGCACCTTTACAATGGCACTTGAAATTTGACGAAGTGATGATGTCAAATGGGTTCAAGATAAACGAGTGCGGCAAATGTGTATACATTAAGAATACTAATGACAGATTTGCTATAGTATGTCTTTATGTAGATGATATGTTAATCATGGGTAGCAACCTACAAGTGATTAACGAGACGAAACTCATGCTACAAAGAAATTTTGACATGAAGGATCTGGGAGTTGCTGACACTATTCTTGGCATAAGAATCATAAGAACTCCAGATGGAATTGTCTTATCACAATCTCATTACATTGAGAAAGTGATCAAGAAATTCAATGCACACGATAGTCTTCCAGCAAACACACCTATGGAACTCGACGTTCACTTAAGTAAGAACAGAGGTGACCTTGTTGCTCAGAAGGACTATGAAAGGATCATTGGATGTTTGATGTACATCTCTAATTGTACAAGACCTGATCTAGCTTGCTCGGTAAACAAATTGAGTCGATATACAAGCAATCCGAGTAGAGAACACTGGAAAGCGCTTGTGAGAGTTTTGAGATACTTAAAGTATACTCTGAACTTTGGGCTACACTATGGTAGACACCCCAGGGTTTCTTGAAGGATACTGTGATGCAAACTGGATATCCAATACAAAGGACTCACTGTCAACAAGTGGATATGTGTTTGTAATTGGGGGAGAAGCTGTTTCTTGGAGATCCACTATACAGACATGTATAGCCCGATCCACCATGGAATCTGAGTTTATCGCTTTGGACAAAGCAGGTGAAGAAGCAGAATGGCTTCGTAACTTTTTAAAAGATATTCCATGTTGGGAGAAACCCGTGCCGCCGGTCATGCTTCACTGCGATAGTCAAGCAGCTATTGGAAGGGCAAGAAGTGGTTTGTATAACGACAAGTATCAACATATCCGTCAGAGACATAACACCGTGAGACATCTGTTATCGAGTGGGATTATCTCTGTTGACTACGTAAGATCGATAGATAATCTAACGGATCCATTCACTAAGAACATAGCTCGAGATCAGATGTACAAGTTGCTTGAAGGAATGGGAGTAAAATCCACATCTTAAAGATGATTGTAGTGGAGACCCAACCATGATGAGTGGAGATCCCACAAACTTGGTTCGATGGGAAAACTAAACTATAAAAGTCCGGGAAAGTAAATTTCTACAACCCTATTCCTTAACGGCAAAAGTAGAGTTTATAATCTGTCACGTGGTGAAGATAAATCTCTGATTTTTAATGATTCTTTTGTAGGTCTTTGACTTGAGTATGACAGAATGCTGATTAGAAGAATCACCTTTCTAAGCGAGAAGTGAGGGCCGCTTCTACTGTATGCTTATGAATCCAAAGAAGTTGTCCATGGCCAGAAACGAACACAAACGTGAGAACGGAAGAATTCTGAGACCTTAGTGAGTTGGTACTATTGTCTAGTATACACAAAGGGGAATAGTTCAAGAATTATGTTCACTAATCCGCCGGTATGCTCGGTAGTATTAACTAAGGAAGGTTCAAGGCCACAAGCCACCTATCCCTATTCTCTATTGTCTCTTAAGGACTGAGCTATGTATTTGCATTCATGTTTTTTGTTTTTAGAGCTTCTCACTCATGTGAGGGATTGTTGTAAATAGAATTTATTCTAATTAAATGGTACAGCGAAAATTCGTGTTAACGAATTGTATAGGCTCGTTCTACGTGCAGTGTAGATAATTATAGCTTTTTGAATTTCTCAAATCCATTTATTGGTGAGTGAGTAATGATGCTTAGAAGTTGAACGGTTGCTTAAGTGCAATTTCGTTTATCCCACATTGAATGATAGTCAATGTGAAAGGGAGTTTAAAATTGATTACATTTATTTAGTGTACATCAAGTGGGCCAGAGAGTATTGTGGGATTTGTGTAAACAAAGCTCACGCGGGCTCTTGGACTTGGGTTCGCCCGTCCGCCGAAGAGCGGATCCGAGCCCGAACCCGGACCCGGACCTTGGACCTTGGTCCTGGGTTCTGGGCCTGGACTTGGGACTTGGGTCTTGGGTCTTGGGTCTTGGGCAATTGGTACGAATTGGCTAGTCCGATTATGGTGGTCCGTGTGTGGGGTTCTGGTTCGACCGAGGCTTTCTTTTTTGAACCTACACGCACCTGAGAAGCTGAGATGCTTTTGAACTCACTCCTAACCGTTACGAAAATGGCTACCTGACCGTTCAGACGTTTCCAAAAACATACGAATTCAAACATGCTGAGAAGCTGAGAAGCTTTTGAACTCACTCCTGACCATTACGAAAACGGCTACCTGACCGTTCAGACGTTTCCAAAAACGTACGAATTCAAACATGCAATGCTTCTGCACGCTAAACCTGTCCAGGTTCATGCTGCCAGATGAATGCCTATTTGAATGACTTAATGACGCCTTTAAGGACGTCATTAAGCAGGTTGTTACCTCCCGCTAGAACCCTATAAAAGGGTGAGAGGCTCCAGTTCATTTCGCATCTGAAACACCTGAGAATACGAAGAACACACAGCATATTGCATACATATTTTTCTGCATTTTATTTCTTACGTATACCATATTCATCTTGTTCGCCAGAGCTCTGGTATTTATGGTGCTGTAATACCAGAGACGAAGTCATTTCATCTTTGGAGACGAATAGCCAAAACCGAAGGGCACTACCGGGGCTATTTCGTCTTGCGGACAGAGTGTTTACTCGACTCGACTTGACTTGTTTTAACATCTTTTTGTTTTTGTATTTTCCAGTTTTGTGATATTTTTTACTTTCCTGTTTGTGCTCGACTCAGTTGTACTAGTTTTCTAACAATTTGAAAAATAAATTATTAAAAATTTTGTGTTCAAAATAAAAAGAGCTTATAATATGCTAAAAAATAAGGTGAGTGGAAGTACTTATTTTTTAGGAGCTTATAAGTTTTTAAAGAACTTATTTTTGTATCTTATAAGATCTTTTTAAAAAGATTCACCAAACAAATTAAAAGAACTTATGCTCTTAAACATTTTATAATCTATTTTGAAGAACTTAATGTCATGGTCGAGGTCTGTCGACTCGACGCCGTGACTCAAGGTGCCGCGAGACCCAGCACAACGTCGAGCGCCAAGGCAAGGGAGTGCCGAGCGAAGGCGAGGTTCTTCGCCGAGAGATCGTCGACGTGGAAAGTCAAGTGGCCTCGATGGATAAGTGGTTAGATGAGATCAACCTCAAGATCCGGGAGCTTTACGACTGGGCCGACAAAGACGTTGCATGAGAGCCTCAACGCGGGACATGGCGCAGGAGGTATGCAAGGCGAGCCAAGATCCTCAAGAAGATGGGCCGACGAGTCAAGTGCTTATGCCGTGAGGTGGGCCGAGACGCGGGGCGAGCCGATCTTCTCGCAAGGGCTGGTGGAAAACCCGACGAGTAGCGTCATCAAGCCCGGCCCTGTGGGCCTAGCATATTAGGCGCCGAAGGATCTAGAACATGGACCTATCCTGTAGATTCAGCGGCCAGCCGCCCAGAGGAAGCATTCGTAGCTAGGACTTTCCTTATATAAGTTCCATGTTTAGGTCGGTTAGGATTTCTTGAGCCCGGCTTTCCCACGCCTTGTTTAGTGGGCCGAGTTTAAGGGTTTTATATAACATAGTTTCTTAAGGTAAGTCAGTAGCTTGGAGAAGTGGAAACACCCCAACCTAGGTGTCTTAGTGTTAGTATAAATAGGTCCCTCGTTCTATTGTAAAGTTATCACGAGTTTTCTCGGAGTTTGATACAATTATTATTCTCCAAAATCTCTTGTTCAAAGTTCTCGCATTCCTTCTTTATTTCCATCTTACTTCGACTAATTTTTACATGTTAGAAGGCTGGCCGATATGTCTCAATCGATTATCCCGCTGACCGACTCGACCATCAGCGATGCACGGGCATGTTTCGCTGCGTCACCCCGATTAAGAGGGCGAGCCCGTGACAAGTGGTATCAGAGCCACTAACCACTCCATCGTGGTGCTAGATCCGAAGAAGTCGCAAGCCAAGCACGGAGGAGAGAAGCAGGAGAAGAGGAACGCGAGGCTCATTCTGGGAGACACCGACGGGGAAACCAGGCAGAATCTATCGTGATACGAGAAATCCATGATGGAGGAGGTGGAGCTGGGAGATCGGAGCATCGGCGGGTCAGGGAGTGAGGAGGACATCGAAAAATCGACGCTCTTGGATGGAGCGATCCGGGAGATCTAAGAGAGGCTCTCTGAGACACGCGAGATCCGAGGTCAGGTCATCCACTTGTTGTCGGAGGTGACTGACCAGATCAGAGTCATGGAGGAGCGAAGGGAACCGAGGCCCCTTTGTGGAGAGCCTAGACCAAGGCCATTCGAAGGTTCGAGAGTGGTGAAATTGTTTTTAAAAACTGAAAGAGTCATTAAAAAATGAAAGAGGTCCAACATAAATGATATTGATGTAATGAGAAGTATTTAAGAAGTAATAGTGTGAAATATTTATTTGATTATTGTATTTAAAAATCGAACTAATTATAAGCAATTTGGATCTCCTTTTATAGCTTATGTTATTGTTATTAATACAAAATAACAAAAATAGTGATAAATTGGAGATATTATTGGAATTCATTGTGTGGATAGAAGAGGGGAAGAGAAATAGACAGTATGTCAAAATTCCATGCTAATACATTATAATACAAAAATAAATACATTATAGTAAAAGATTAATACATCATACTACAAAAATCAATATATCATAATATTGGTCAACGATTTATGAAAAATCAATACTTTTGAGTATGAAAATCAATACATTATAATACAAAAACCAATATATTATTGTATTGGGTCAGATGACCTAATGGGTCATAATACATCAATATGCATATCACTAGTGTTTGTCGAGAGAAATATATAGCAGTTTGATTTTGAAAAATGTGAGGAAAAAAAAAGTATGAGTTAGTTTTTGAGATGAAAAGAATTTTAAAAAAATAAAAAAACAATCACATTTTTTTCACCGATTGTTAATCCAAGACATTGTGGAATTAACCCATTTAAGTTTGTTCTTAGCTGATTTGGCACCCTTTAGCACAACTTTGTCATTACCAAGACATTCCAACTTTGCTTGAGACTTATTGACTAATTAATATTATTATTTCAAACTATTGAATCTGTAATTTGACTTATCATTCCTAATCCTCATTTTTCAAGTATGAGCATGTGCTAAATTGCACTTTACAAAAGTCTAATACCACCACTGACTAGGAAGATGCACCTATATTAGTAGCATCAATAGCACTTGCACGGATTGACCATCTTAATCAATAGTGAGTTACAAACCCAATCTTTACGCCCACTACTTTAATTAAACACCCCATCTTTCACACCAAATTCAACTTAATTCCTTGCACAATATAATCAAATTAGCAATATTCTTCATGAAAACTACGTAATTTGTTTATGAAATAACTGAAATTGATTAATTGACACCATCAACTAACCATTCTATTCTTCACCAATTTGTTGGATTCGGAAATCGTTAATGGACGAAAGCAAAGGAAATACTTTTTGCGGCTTTCTCTCATTGTTTTCTATTTTTCAAACCCTTTTTTATTTTTATATTAGTTTTAATGCGAGTACAATAAATTTACAACACTGTTGTCTTAGTTTTTCTTTCTTTAAATCAATTTTGGATTACACTTAAATAGGTTGAAATATGTTTTTGAAATAAGTATGTAATCATTTTTTCAGGGAATTGTACGTAATCAATTTTATTTGCGCGCAATAAAACTCTTCGTCAATTGGGCTAATATGGGATTAGTTCGTGTCAGCCAATATAACGGTTCAATTATTATGATAATATAATTCTTAAGCACGTCAAAAAATGAAAAATGCAAAATTGATTCAATTAGTATTAAAACCAACTAAGAATAAAATATAAGGGGTAATTTATATTTTACCTCCAAACTAATAAATTTATTACCCCAAATAAAAACCCCATGTATAAAACTTAAATCTGATTAAAAGAAATAACATAAAGAAATTTATTAATTTAAAATGAAAATTAAATTATTTTCTTGTTCTTGATGAACATAGTCTTCTTTTTTAATTTATTCAAATGATCTATTGGCACACATCTTTATTCGACTGCTAATAGTTTTATCATTAACGCTTGAAATCACATTAATATATTGCTAATATGTGTGAATTGGCAAATAGGTCACAAATGTATTACTAATTATTTTCTTAATGCATCACTTTCCTTATATAACTTGTCTGGTCGAACAAATCGAGTTGTTGAGATTGTGTTGTATATGTTTTGATGCACTGATCCAGCTGGTCTCACGGTTTTCTTTCATTATATGAATTTGCTGGACTAACAACTCAATTAGTTGGAATCGCGTTTCTTAATTGATTGATTATTACAGGAAAATAAATATTGAATTGATACAATAAATATATGGATTTGTATAACTGATCACAAGCAAGTTGAGTGATTATGTCTGGATACATTGTACCAACAGCTGACTTTCCATATTTTGTCCGACTAGACTAACATCCCAATTTATTGGGATTATATTTCTTGAATTGATTGTGTTTCGGTTTGATTGCAATTGATTGATTGTAATTGGAATTGGAGTTCAATAATACTCCCTCCGTTTTAAAATAAATGTCATTTTAGAGACTCAATTTTATTATAAATTAAGTGTCGTTTTAGAATTTTTTGCCACTTTATTTCAGTTTTATCCCCGCTTATTTTAAGAAATATAAACAAGTTTATGGTAATAGAATAATTAAAAGGAAAGAATGGAAGTAATTAAATAAGAATATTATTAATTGATTGAAGATGTATTAGTCAAATATTATGTTTCTTAATTTTGTACAAAAATTGTAAAACGACACTTATTAAGAAACGGAGGGAGTAGCAAAGATCTCCGTCAATGATCGAAAGCTTGCAAGAAAAAACTTGGTATTTATAGAAACAATCAATCATGCATCTTTGAAAAGGATCTCAAGTCAACCATTTAAGTTAAGGAAAGATATTTGAAGATTTTTCCTTACAAATGCATTATCTATTTAGATTTTTAAATAGTGGTCTCTTATGTATTATTTTGAGAGATAAAAACATTGCAGAATTTGTGCCCCTTATATTTAGTTGTATTTGTTTGAGTCTCTCCGACGAATATTTTACAACAAGCTTAATCCAGCCAAGTAAAGACGTTGTTCAAAAAACAACCCATAGTTTTTGCTTTACCTAACAGGAAGTTGGATCCAATGCTTGAATAGAGTTAGAGACGCCGCTACTTTCAGTGATAGGAGGTCATCGGTGAGAAATTGGAGAGTGTCCAAGGTTCTCGTCAAAAGGATGGGAGATCGCCGAACAAGTAGTTGAAATAGGTGGTATAAAGTTGTCTTACATATGAGGGAGTCATTGTTTCAATGTATATTGCAGAAGCAAAAACTATATTTCAATGAAAGAGGTACGAGAGGAAAGATGAATTTTTCCTCGTAAAAGTTTATATTTACGAGTTGTTTAGTTCTTTATTATTGTTCTGTTTTTATTATTCATACAATAACCCACTGTGCACTATTTATTTCTACGAATAGTTTGTTATAGTTCGTACAATGCACACGATCACACTTTCTAATGTTACATATATCATCTTTATTCTTCTTGTAATTTGATTTCAATGATAATTTCGTACCCTCCTTTCTAAGCCAGATGACAACATATTTCTTCATAAACAAATTATTAAGGATATTTCCGTACCCTCATTTCTAAGCCATTATGATATAACATCATATTTATTCATAAACCATGATTTATAGTTTAATAATATACTAGACTATTAAGGGTTGTGAAATCGTATTTTGCAAAGATACTACAATAAATATGAGTTAAAGATAAGTTTCATACAATGCACAAATATACATGATTACTATTATCAAGAAAAGAAAAATACAGCTTGGTATTTCAAATATATCATGCTTGCGTATAAATTGTGTTGTTAAACTAATTGACATTTACAAAAATTGAACCAAGAGAGTATTCTAAACTCGTATTAGTGATTAGATCCCATTAGAATCATATTAACTATAATATTTGGGATGTATCGTATTTTAACCAAAATCACATCACGAGAAGTATTTTAATTACTATATAATGCATACTAACAACTATCCAGTGTATTCCAAGAAAAATAGAGTAAGACTTTCTTTTAATATCAACTCGCAATCAAGTCTTAAAATAGAAATATATAAAATACATATATTATACTTCTTGTTCGCCCATAATTATCAAGTCAACAAGTTTCTAATGTCATAAATGCAGATACACGATAAAGTTTCAAGAGAATTATCTAGTTGTATCATTTTTTATAATTAAAGATATAATTCGTTAAAAACTCTCTAAATACGAGAAAAAATTCACAGTTGAAGCAAATAATTTTTTATTAACATATATATATTAAAAGAGAAAAATATATACCTTAATTGGATAGTCTACTCATGGAAAATATATATCGGTGGCTAGATTCTCAAATCTTTTTGATGAACTTGTGGACAAGCTCTTGTTCATTGATTGCTCCGAAGAAAATAAAAGTAACTAATCTCATGAAAAAATTAATTTCTTCAGTAATAAGTATCATATATCATAACATGCATTACTTCAAGAGCACAGTAATTTAATTTAGATTTAAAAAAATAGATCTATATTTTTCATTAATATTGATTAAGATATAAGTTAAGTACAAGTATGAATGGTTCTTTTTAAGAACATGGAATATTTTTCATGAATATTGACTCATCATATGAAATAAGAGCAATTACGAATATTCTTACGGAATATTATACTTAATCGTTCTTCTTCATGAGAAATAATTTGAACTGATATAATTAAAATACAGGACATAAAAATGAAATAGTATGATAATGAGAATAAATATAATAATAATTAAATAAAAAAGGTTAATCTTCAATAGCAATTGTACATCTCATAGTATTATTCAAGAATACATAATATTCTATTAGAGTATTTTTAAAAAAATCAAGTGGATCTCATAGTATTCTTCAAGAATAAATAATATTCAATTAGAACATATTGAGATATGGTTGTTTTTATCCAAGAACTACAACAATGTGTCTTACATAGTCTTCTAGACTATGAAGAATTCTTAGTGCGTGCTTCTTCGGGAAAACACAATTATTATATATGACGATGGAAGAAATCAAAAGATTTCTCGTAGTGTTTGCTAAGGAAACAACTTTAAAACCGATGCCGAGAATCAATGTTTATATTTTTTTTACCAATATATCCAAATTTCAAATTGATCTCATGGTTAGATTGTGTGTAATCTTTTTTTGAAAAAAAACAGCACCGACGATTTCGAGAACAAAAATACTGTTCTGTTCTAAATAGATTATCGAACTCTATGAAGCTTAAACTCAAATATCCACCGTTCATATTTTATTTCGATTCGATGAGTCACAAATGTGCTGTAATTTTGAAATCAATCCAACAGTTAAAAATTTGAGAAACGGTTTTGAAAATTCTTTCTCGCACAGAAGATTTTTGAGGTTTGGTTTTGAAGGCTATTATTTTTAAATCAATAACAATTGGTTAGAGATTCGTGCCGTGTTGTGGAATAAAGAGAAGAGAGGAATAAGTGAGAAGAGAAAGATAATGAGTTATCTTATTATGAAGACTAAAGCCGCTTATTATTTATAGGTAAAAGATTAGGGATTAGGCGTACAATGGTCATTCACAAATATATAATTACAACAATATCGAGTATCTATAAAAAGATCTTTATCCGACATCAATTTCTTCTTTGTTAAATATCACAAATGAAAAATAAAAGTAATGATACATTCTTAATGGCCGGAAAATTTTGGAAACTTCTTGCTTGATGGTCGAAAAACTTTGTGTTGGCCTTAAATAACTTGATAAAGACCTAGAGGATAGTGAACACACCTATACAGCTCTTTCTAAAACTTAAAAACTTCTTTTAGTTAAGATAAGACTCTCACAGTATTTGCAGACTACAACTACTAATTTGAGTTAACAGTTGATTTAGTAAAGCAGAGTGTTTGCAGCGAAACTTGATTTGCAGTTGGCAACGGAACTTTACTTAGTAAAGTAAAAATTAAATCTTAATTGATTGTTTTACGTCAAGTTATTTTAAAAAATTATGTTAAACTTGTCATAAGGGAAATCTCTCTTTGACTGTTAATCTATTGTGTTTATTTATCTATACCTCCTAAATATATATTTTTTCAAATGCCTCCTAAAACACACGATTCTTGATAAATTGCCTAGTGGTAGCAGTGTTTTGGTAAAAAAAGTGGCCGAAAAAGTTGTGTGCTCGACAAAAAATGGTTTTTGGGTTTTCGGTGAACCTTTCTGATACTTCATTTCAATCGTCATTAGTTCCATTGGGTTCCTCTCCTTTTTTTCTTTTTCTTGAGCCATCGATTTGACCATCATCTGCCACCGAT
Organism: Phtheirospermum japonicum; assembly: GCA_014905375.1. Lineage (NCBI taxonomy): Eukaryota > Viridiplantae > Streptophyta > Magnoliopsida > Lamiales > Orobanchaceae > Phtheirospermum > Phtheirospermum japonicum. Next base: position 1,550,233 of record BMAC01000056.1, on the reverse strand, counting down.
AGCCCCTCCAAAATTCTAACATTAATTACATTATCATACATTTATTAACCAACTTTTGGTGCTTTGTTCAGACGTCATTGGTTTCATTAGATTTTTTTTCAGTTTTTTGAGTCGTCACGCAAAGTTTGAGCCCAAACCGATTTCGATAACCCCTCTAAAACCCCAAGACCAAATTTTATGTCGCGCACGCAACTTTTCTATGAACTTTTTTACCGGAAAACTGCAACTATAAGAAAATCTGTTAGAAATAATGTATGTAAGGAGACATATTAAAGAATATATATATATATTAGGAGGCAAAGGAAAAAAATCGTAATTAATTGGGAGATTATATTTGTTCTATCACTACTAATATGTGTTATTGGACCACTTTTTAAAAAAAAAAAGGAAAATTGTCAAATAGGAATTCATTTGACAGTTAGTTTAGGTTCAATTTTAAGTTAAATAATCTCTCAGTTTGTCCAATACTCCAGAGTTATGACATTAAATACCACAATACCCTTAATATGAAGAAATATAAAAATTAATTAATAATAATAATAATAATAATAATAATATATTGGGCAGCAGGTGGCTGTACTTGCTGCCACCGCCGAGGTCTCGCTGTAAAATTTTTTGGCACTTAGTTTTTAGCCAAGAAAACTCCTACAATATGTCCAAGATATATGTCCAAAGATTTCACCAAAAAATCTCATTTATATATGTCCGAAGATTTCTTAATTGATTTTTAAAAAAAAATTTACTTGATATGCAAATGTTGTAATGTGTTTTTTAATTACTAAACATATTTTCTTTTAGGCAAAAATTTTATTTTAAAAAAAGTTACTTGATATCAAATTATTATTATATATATTTTACTTGATATAACAACAGATAATTTCTTATTTATAGTGAGATTGCTTGTTTTATATTCGAGAAGATAAGAAATTTTTTTAATTACTTTAGTCTCATAAGGCAAAAAGAAATCTTACTTTATGTAAGAAAAATTGTTACTTTATAGTGAAATTTTTATTTTATGTCCGAAAAGGTAAGAAGATATGTTACTTTATATCGGGAAAGTAAGAAAATTTATTATTTAATGTGCGGGTAAGTAATAAAACTTCTTACTTAATGTCAGATATGTAAGAAAATTTCTTTAAAAGCAAGAAAAAATCTTACTTTATGTTCTACAATGTTAAAAAATTAAAAAAAAAACTTTATAGTGAAAATCTCTTACTTTATAATGGATTTTCTTACTTTATGTTTTCAAAAAGAATTGGGCAAAAAAAGTATTTGAGCAAAAAAAAAATCTCACCAAAAAAAATTTCGATGGCCGAAAGGACAAGCGGCCATCGGCCGGCAATACCATTGAGAAGTCGTCGGTGACCGCCTTATGAAAATTTCAGATTTTGCAATTACTGAAGACTTGTGGTTATTTTCTTAAAACAAAGTCTATGCATAGATTGGAACGGGTGGTATACTATAAGGGGCCGGATATTAGCACTCCAAGATTTCATAAGTTGACCCCATTATTTTTTGGACAAAAATAGACATATTTGAAAAGACAAAAATAACCCTCTTATAAAATTGATTTAAAAATTAAAAATATATATATCTTCTTCTTCTTCCCAAAACCTTCAAGACCACCTCAAAACAAAACCCACTAATGAAGGATGCTAGTATAAATAAAATGAATGATACAAGTTTTCTCCACAATTTTTCAGTGTTACAATAATCACATTGCTATTTCTGTGCGTTTTTTCATCACTTTTCGTCATAAATTAGTTTATTAGGGTTCATTGTAGGGGTTGTGTTCGAATTGGTAATGATGAACATAAACATGTTGTTCGCAAATTTTTTTTCAAACATATCATAATCTCTGTCAAAAAACAGACTGTTTGGACCAAATTTTCGAACTTGGACTTCAAGTTCGAAAATTTGCTTCGAACAGTCTATTTTTTTTGCCTAAAAACAGTGTGTTCTAAAAAAAATCGCACATTAGACATTTGTTCTATGAAAATTTTCGAATATTACACATTTGTTCAAAAATAAAATTCGAACATTGCTTCATTGTTATAGAAACCACAGTCGAACCATACGTAGTCCAGATTTCTTTTTTTCAAGATTTTTTTTGGATGAACACCAATTTCTATATAAGAGATTTACCCTATATGTTTGATTGCTATGATCCGTCTTCTTATTGTTTTTTTTCAAAATATTTCGGGAAAAAAAAAATCTTCAATTTTCTCATTTTTTTTCTTATCATTCTTCTTCATTTTTTTCCCTTTCTTGTCTTCTTGCTTTTCTGCGTTTTCTTCATTGTTTTTCCTTTATTTTATTTTATAATTTTTTTGTTATATTATATATTAGATTGAGGTAAAATATGAAGTTTATGGGGTTAATTTAGTAAAATTCTAATATATTTAAAATATTATTGGGGTGTTCTCATCCATGGGGTCAACTCATCAAATTCTTGGGTGCAAATATCAGCTCTCATACTATCAATTATAGTTAATTTTAATTACTATTTTGTAAATTAGCTTATTGAGAGTTAATATACTGATACAAATGATTGCGAGTGTAAAAAAATAATAAGCTTAAAGGCAAGAAAATACAAAATAATAATAAATAAATAAATTTAGAATAATAAATATAGACTTCTTACAATAAAATAAGAAAGAAATGATATCAAATCAATTATATTGATAAATAAAATTATTTATGTAAAACTGTAAAATAATATATTGGTATGTTAAAAAAGATATTTTACAAAATAAAATGATAAAAATCAAATTTTCTTCGATCAGTTATCGTTCGATTAAGAAAATTACAGAGCATAGTTTTTCCCCGATAAGAGCTTTTTAGGCATAATTAAAAAATTTAATAGCAATATATTGGAACTGATTAGGTTGAATAAGCTATTAGTTACTCTAAATCGCTCGACCTAGTAGCCTCCTAGAAGAGAATCGTCAATTTATTATTTATTCCATTAATTGCTTTGTTTGAGAATTTTTAACCTCATAAATAATTCATATCGTCTAAAACAAACTAGAAAAAATAGCCCATAAATTTTGTTAGAATCAACAATTTAATGCACCATTGAATTGGAATTAGATTTAGCATAGTGCTCAATAAGTTATTCAAGAGTTGTAAATAAAATGTTCAACATTAAAGTTATTTATGTGTTTCGCTCCGTAATTGTTAAGTTAATTTTAAAATCTATTGATTATTCATATTAAATTGCGAGCTGGTACTTTAAAAACAAGTGATAGAGATTTAATTGTATCAGGTACTCAAATGTATTTACGTGCATAATTTACCTATGCATGTTTGACGATGAACAAAACTCAGAAATAAAAATTAAAAAAAAAAGACTATGAAAATGACTTTTCTTTAATCTTGAATATAATGGTCCAAAAAAATCTAAAAAATCAAACTTTAGAGTCTGTCAATTGCTAAAATTGTTCTCCACCTGTTGAGCTTTCTAGTTATGTGTCTGAACCATTGATTTGAAATCTAGTCATATATACTTCACTGCTAGTGGGGCTCATTTTCATCAATTTATCTGGACCTTTCAAACTGCACCTTTTCCGCCTTGAACTAGTAAGGGGGACACATAGCGTGCACAATCCAGAAAAAAAAGTATACACAATATTTGGATTAAAGATGCACCTTATTAAAGAGCCACATATTATTGGATCTGGAGTAAATATACTACCTGGGGTTAGTGGCGGCCCATTATATTATATATATAATAACTCACCGCGCAGATCATAACCCCAAATGGCATCACCTAATTCTATGACCTAAGAAGTCAAGTAACAAGAAAATAAAAATAAAACACAAATATCTACAGAAATAAACTGTAAAATTTACGAGTCCGGTTGCTCGGATTTCACGGGCACATGCGGTGACAGAGATGTGCAGCTTCCATTCTGGATGTTAAGGCTGTTAGCAACCATAGAGTCTGTGACCAACCCAACATCGACATCATCGAAATTGAGGGTGCCTCTCAGCTTCCGAGTTCTGTGAAAAAACACGGGAAAGAGTATATTATGGCGAATCGAAAATGCAGCAGATGAGTAGATTAGTTATAGTGTATATATTTAGAATTTTACCCATTGAGGCGGTTATTGATGGCGGTCAGATCTTTTGAAGGGCTCTGATATGCATGAGTACTCTCCCCCACACACGCATAATAGCTTTTAGAGCTATGCGAGATTAATGCATCCATCTGTAGATTTTATTTATCAGCTATTGAAATCAAACAATGTGCAAGCAGGCCAAATAACCAAGAGACATGACAGAAAACCAAATATGAAGTATAATAGGTATTACAAAATAAGCAGTAAATTTCATGCTGCCTGGTGTGTTTTACCAATCAAATCCTAACAACAAACCAAAATATACATACTTTTTATTCCAGATGCCACTAGGTCACATATGTGAATCAGTAATAATCAAGCATGGAATACATTTTCCCTAAAATTCCCAAGTTAAAGCCGTAAATTCAATTAAGTTTTCCATTTTCACATAAATACAACTCTAGTAAAATCACACATCACACAATACCTTAGATGACCGCAATGGAGAGACGTAGACATTATGAGCTGCAGATACTTTCTTTGGTGACATGTCTGGGAGGCTTGGAAATGGAGACGTTTTAGGTGATGCTGGACATGGACCTATATTTGGCGATATGTATACAAATAACATAAGCTTTCTTTTCTTTTTGCAAGAGCGTCTAAATGAAAAATGGGATAATAGAAGGCTCACAAAGAACACTAACCATCAGTGTTATTGCTGGCCTCTGGGGCATGAGAACTACTCGGTGCTGATCCACCGGGGGCAAGCTCAACTAGAAGAGGTTTTACCACAGGAACAAATACTTCATTGTAAAATGTGATTATGTCAACGTGATCTGGACCACTTTTCTGTTTTCATAAGAAATCATGGTTAGAGTTCCGACAGTCTCAAAGAAAGTGGTTCAGCAAAAGTAATATATACCCCATTGCGGCGCAAAGCTGTCCAATCAACATAGATACTGCGAAAAACTTGTAGTTTGCATTGAGGTTGTTTTCTATAATTGTTAATGATCTCTTTGAATGTCAGGCTCAATTGGGAAATCTACAAGCACAGAACTAAATGTTAGAGAATCGATGAGTAGATGCATGTCAACCTCGAAATCAGGAAGAGGGTAAGATATCAGACCTTCGCAACTCCATAAAAGCAGCATAGGATAATTTGGTCAATATGTCGGTTGAAAAATAGAGATGTGCGCTGACCAAGGATCTTTTGGAAAAGACAGTAGACATTCTCTCTTATATGCGGTGAAAGCTGAAGCCTATCAACCATGCCATTAATTCTGACGGCAGCTAGCTTCACAATCTATATAGAATAAAAATATCTTTTAAAAACCAAACAAAAAGATGAAGACAAGCAAGCAATGTGACATAAACGCATTAACATGTTGTACAGTAATGCAGACACTGTACTCAAAGGTTGCTTATTATGACTTGCAATCCATCGTCCTTGGAAAAGTTGGTCCTAAAATAAAGCATATGGGGGAACATTTATATTCACAACAAAAAGACCGATGAAACTAGTTGACCATGAGAAAAAAAAAAAATTGCAGCCCCACCCAAACAATTAGATTTCAACTCTGAGCTCCAATCCATGACTGAACAAAAAAACACAAATATAATTTATTCACAACATTTCAAAACCTACATTGGTACACTTGAGCAAATAATATTTCCAATACATTCTGGAACTGCCTTATTTATTACATAAATTAGATCAACGCTTGATTGGAATAGCATATACCTTACTGAAAAACACATTGACTGCAGTTTCTGCACATGTTTCCCCTCCACCACCTGGAATCGGCCTTGTGGGACTGAAAACAATCCAAACAAAACATACTGAAAGAGCTAGAACATAAAAAGACCTTGACAACAGATATTAGAAAGATCTTCTCGCCTCCGGAGATTTTGGTGCAAATACCTGGCAAATGCAGACTGCAAAACAGGTGGTGGAAGTTTGGATTTCAGATTATTCATGGCCAAAAGACGATCCTTAACCGGTGAAGTGAAAGAGTTCCGCTCAACCAATACACTACGGTACTCATTGCACACTCTTTTCGGGGAGCGAATATCTCCATTCTGACCTGAAAATAATAATTAAAATGTCAATATGAGGTAATATTGACCTACCAAAAGAGCACAATGTCCAAACAAACTACAGAAAAGGTACTCAGACTCTTCATTAATACTTCAAAAGGAACAATCTTTACCAAAATCTGAAACACAAAACTCAAATAATTTATTACCATGTTTTTCTTGTTTCAGCAAGGACGGATTGGGAGGTAAGACCCCACATGACATTTCAACATGCAAAGCAATTTCATCCAAAGATGGCATAGGTTCGGCCAACAAGCCAAGCCTACTTATTTCTGCAGAAAGGGCCGGTCTTGCTACTGTCAAGGAGTTGTACATGGAAGAGCCCTTTTCCCAAACCATACTCTCCAATAGTCGTTCTTCTAGAGAATTCAGGTGCCTTCTGAGTTCCCTCGGGAGACTCTCTTCATGTCTAATGAAGCTCTCTATCACCTTACTGAGATCAAAAGCTGTTATCCCTGTTCTCTCCAACACAGTTGGAAACAACATTGTTACGGTCTTATGTGTTGCAAGAACAAGTTCGGCAGAACATGCAAGCATACATCTGTGAAACCTCTCATTCGTTAGCAAAGAAGTCAAATTGTTTCCATTCAAAATCTGTGACTCTGCTGTGCATATTGCTTGCAGAACTCTGAAGTAAAGCTTCATTGCTTCCATTCGACGTTGCTCAGCCCATATGTTGTCCATCAAGCTTGCATTTTGTCCGGGACCACTACTAGGAAAAATGGCCTCAAGTATTATTTGAGCCCTCCTAGTCACATCAGTTGTCACATCCCTGTCACATGATGACATGAATCTCTCCAGCTCTGCTGAAGGTTTAGATGGAAGTGGAGCTATAATTGTTCGTAGCCATTTCGCAGTGGTCATCGCCGTGCTGACAGGAGTGGCTGTAATCTTGGACATGCCACCAAGAGTAGAACCATTTGAGTGACGTACAGGAGAGCGGTAGGGAGACAATGGGCTCGTAACTGTCTTTGTTGGGGAGGTCATAGCGTCAAGTTTCCTCTGAAGAGTAAGAAAATGATAAGCAAACACAGTTGTATCAACAGAAAGTTATTAGGTTCAAAAACCTCTTGAACATTTAACTTTATACCAACCTTGGATCCATTTCCATTTATATTTACAGCACCTCCAGATAAGCTACCTGAACCTAGCAAGCTGTCATTCTCATTGATAAAAATCCTCTCATCCAATTCAACCTTATTCTGAGTCGCAACATCATAATCCTTCTCTAGTAAAATTATACTAGATGACAATGATGATTCATCGACCAAATCATCAAAATAGATCAAACCATCTGCACTAGGAAATGATATAAATATTAAAACTGAAGCATGAATAACAATGAACAGTTCACTATAATGAAATTATAGGTACTTCAAACTTAATACACTAACCAGTCACAATATTTTTCAAGTTTTCAGGGTTACTTTCAGAAGCCAAGCAAGGCTTTTTCTTCAATATTTCAGATATCAAGTTGTTTGTTTTCCCCAAAGTTTCCTTTAGCTCATCTTCTGAAGTCTCGAACATAATGCACAGGGACGCAAGTAGGTCAACCTTGTCACCTTTCAGAACTGAAAAATAAGTAAAACAAATTAACGACGCTTCAACAAATAAATAATGCCAAAGATAGAACCAAATGGCCAGCGAAATTACAAAACCCTTTTTTTTTTTTTTGGTAAGGGAAAAAAATGTGCTAAAGAAAGACTTACCAATGCGCTTGGAATCATTAACATTGAAGTTTCTTAAGCGATCAGGAACATGAATCAGGAGTATTGCCTGTGAATAGTAGTATGTGAACAATACTAATCATTGCTTTGTAAATAGCTAATAATAATGGGCCTGCAGCAAGCAGTACCAGATGCAGATAGTACCCATATCTTTTGGGTCATTTTATATATATAAATGTGTGTATAATTTCTCCCAAGACTTTCTAATTCTATCCAGAAAGCAAGGATAATTATTCAGTTATTTGCAAACTAAATCGTTAAAAATCACTTACCAATATGGAAACTAGACCATGAGTGCATGTTACTAGGTCCTTGCAAAGGCGGAACACATGTACGCGAAGAGCCAGAAATAGTAACCAACCGAAACGGTAATAGTCTGACTGGAAGCCATAGGCATTGGCATCATTTGAATGCTCGTCATTATTAGCACCGACTATCATGAAAAGATCCCGATATGCACGCTCATATTTCCTGGTAATGAAATGCAATAAGAATCCATTCGAGACTTGAGTGAAAGGTACAAATGTAATTTCATCAGTAAATCAAATTAATAATAATCTAAGCAAGGGAAATATTATCTATCTATGACCATTGATATGGCTAGTTTACATTTTACATATGAGCATTTTGTTTCTCTTCAAAGAGGGGGTTGTGCATGAGATGCGTATTCAACTCCTGGTTATGATTAGCCAGCAGTGATAATTAATAAAAGTAATTTTATTTTGCTTTTCTAGTTTATGTAGGTCACCAGCAAGCCCACATATTACAGAACATCAACCATATAAAGGCACTATTTAGAAGCCAGTTTTATTTTTGAAAATTTAATTCAAAGCCCAACTTTGGACACAAAAACACCCCTTCAATAGTACAAAACAAGTAACACTCTCAAGGGATGAAGATTGAAGCAATGGCAAGAATCATTTCTCTAGTGGGTCCATGAATCATTTAAAGTTGAAAAGCATAGTTCTCTTCGAAGAAAATGCACAATTAGAAATCAAGTTTCACGAAGATTGGCGCTTCAATAAAGAATGCCTCAACATAATTTAAGTAGGATAGCACTTGGATGAGTTTAGAGTTCACAGACAGCTTCAGCATGTTAATAGCTCAATAAAGCTCACCCCAATCCCTTTAGATAAGAGATGGGTCATCTGGAACATGAACATCTAGGACTGATAATGGCTATGTAGAACCATAAAAACATGATTTATTAGCAAAGATTTAGGGTGAGTAATCAATAGCTAAAATTACACAAAGACAAGACAAAGATGACGTTTAGTTTGTACTTACTTGCTCAAAAGGGTCAAGTGCACAAAGTTGGTTCTTGTTTCCATTGCCTGATGAAAAAAAGTGGGAATGAGGCATAACCAAAAATGGAAGGGAAGTCGTGAAACGCTTAGCTCATCTTGCTAAAATATAAGATAATCCCTGATGAGTCAAGTACGTACCGCGAGTCTCTTCTCCCAATCCTCACCATAAAGGTTACTCAAAACTGACCCAACCTTGATGAGAAACTGAGTAAGTTCTTTATAAAAATCAACAATGCTGCAGGCAGATTAAAAAAATGTCTGATGATCTACAACTGCCAGTTATCGAAGATGCAATCAAAAAATTAAATGGATTTCAGTAACAGAAAAATACTTGAGCTTTGCTGCTCTCAAAATCTGGCATAAAGTAGGTCCCTCCTCTACAGGGCCACCATTCTCATTAAGCCTTCTCACCAAGTAAAGAACAAATGCAAACCAATACCTTTCTACTTCATCCGGCTGATAACATATTAATTTTATCAGAATTCATTGACAAAGTAAAATTCACAGAATGTCTATTAGTAGATCAATTAATAAAATAAAAATATGAAATAACAAGTGCGGGAAAGATAACAAATAGGTAGAAGTCAAAAGGGATATCACGCACAGTCCCAGTTCCAAGGGCAGAGATATTAGCCAACAAAAGATTTTTGCTTTCATCAAACAGCTTTGTCGCTTGCGCCATGAAGTTGTCATCTAACCGTAGATCATTCTGAGATAAGGTTAAAAATGCAAATCAACTGCTAATTAGAAAAGTCAATGAAGGATTACATTTTTTAATTAAATTTTGAAAAAGGTAAAAGATCCACCAAATTATCCTCAGAAATATCGACTGCAGATAAATTATAAGAATGTGAAAAAAAAAAAAAACTATGAAACAAAATTGGTGAAATTCACTATCTGCTTGTTAAAATTTCAATCTTTAAGGCGGCGGAACTTATTAACTAATAACTCGAAATGGTCCAATGGATGTCACAAAAATATGAAAAATGAAAACAAAATAAACAAAAAACGGGAGATAGAAAATATAGACACGGAAAATAGTCCAAATAGAGGAAAGGAGATAATTTTAGACAATAAAGAAAATAAAAGAGAGACCTTGCAAAAATGAGCGAATCGAGCTTCAATGGTGGTTCCACCTTCATCTCCCGGACGGGAAGGACTTGACAACTTCTTAAGATCCGCCATAGGTTTCAGATCTCCGATCTACTGAATCCACAGATCGGACAAAGTCGAATTCGACACAACCAATTTACAATTAAAACAGAAAACCCTAGTTCACTAGCAAACAAAAAGAAAAGGGATCCGAACGGCTCCAAGTGGAAAAAATCAGCTGATAATTACTATCTTTCCGATGTTATAGCTGCGAGGTGCTACTGCTTTCTCCCTTATCTTTATGAAGGGGAGAGAGAAAGAGGGCTTTGGGTTTTCTTTTTTAGTATTTTTCCAATTTGGCAATTAGGGGAAAATAAACCCTTCGGCTGTGCTCGCGCGGGAAAAACATAGCATCACATGCCTCATGCCATGCTCCATCACCATGCGCATAGCCGACATGCATACATGCTCGTCCAATGCAGGCGTGACGCGTGTCTATTAGGTTAATTTTACCGCCAAATTTTGCCTCCACCCAGCCGGCCAGCCCCAAGTAAAAAAGATCCCCTTTATTGCCTTTCCAAAACGAAATTTGTGAAGCATAATCTACTTCTCAAGTAATCTTTACAAGCTAGTATATTGTTGAGCGGTTGTGTGATTGAAAATTCTTCTTTGAATGCTGAAATTGGTTGAATATTGAAGAATAGAAAAGGAATAATTAAAAAGGGAGATGATTTATATAAAACCGGATAAATGCAAATATATATATTTTTATTTTTTTTTTTACTCTCATAAGTAACAATTCTCATTCGATTGTGATTAAACATATTAGAAAGTGGTAGTCAATCAAAACCTACAAAATAACCTACTCTATTCTTCTCTCTATTTGCTTCAAACAATAATAATACCCGCAAATGAGATTTGGATAATTCAATTGTTAATATGCACATTGAGAAGGTAATTGACAACCATGCAAACACCAACATATAGTAGTGGATATAAAGGCAAGACCGACCAAAATAAAGCCAAGTGTTTGAAGGCGCTTGATACAATTGTGATAAGCTCCGACCCGAATAAGAACCTTCGTGCCCCCCTCAAGGAGAAATTGTAAAAACTATTGTTAAATTGGATTTAATCAATTTAATGGTGCAACGAAAATTCATCTTAACGAATTGTATATGCTCGATCTACATTTCGTGCAGATAATTGTTGCATTTTGAATTTCTCAAATTCATTTATCTGTGAGTAAGAAATAATACTTTTAAGTTGAACGGTCGTTTAAGTTTTAATTTTGTTTATCCTACATTGAATGCTAATCAATGTGGAAGGAAATTTAAAAATGATTACATTTCATTAGTGGACATCAATTGGTCCGTGGGTATTGTGGACTTTGTGTGAACAAAGCTCACGCGGGCTTTTGGACTTGGGTTTGCCTGTCCCCCTTCGGCGAAGCCGGAGGCGGAGCCGAGCCCGCGTACGTCTTTAACTTGGGCTCCTGAGGTATGTTTTAAACATACGAAAACGGTAAGCACAACTCCTGATCGTTTAGGTATGTTTTTAAACATACGAAAACGGTAAGTAACGTCATGCAAGGATGTTACTTCTTTTGACCGTCTTAAAGCTGCCTCTGTAACCCTCCGCTGGAACCCCTATATAAGGGTGAGAGGCTCCTGCATCATACACACACGAAAAATACAACTTAGAACTCTCAACATACAGCATACTTTTATTTCGTAAACTCAGTCCAAATTCTCCAGTTCGCCGGAGCTCTAGTATCTTACGGTGTTGTTATACTAGAGACGTAGTCGTTTCATCTTTGGGGTCGAATTGTCAAACCCGAAGAGCACTACCGGGGCAATTTCGTCTTGCAGAGAGAGTTTAAACTCGACTCGACTAATTATAAATATTTTCTGTTCATTTTTCGTTATAGTGATATTCATATATACCCTGTTTGTGCTCGTTTTATTTCCTACAAAAACAACACGAAGCCAATTCAGTGGTTTATGGTGTATCTGATTTGGAATTGTATGCAGTGGTGTTCGAAGCCAGCCTCGTGAAAAAATTTACAGAGTAGTTTGTTGACAATAATGTGACTTGCCCCGTTTATTTTGATGGATATGTATTGGCTCTTTTTGGCAACTAGCTGATTTCATTAGCTAATTTAACTAGCTGATTGTGTTAGCAGTTTGTATAAAAGTGTTTGGTAAATATTTGAGAGAGGGCATTCGCACAATTTATTGTTGGATATCTCTTTTATTAATAACATAAATTTATAATATATTGAATAATTAAAGTAACTTTTACAGAAAAATAGTCATTATTTATAAAAACTTCTTTAGTTGAATTTTTTAATATATTAAATTTGATTTGGATAATTATTAATATTATTTAATTGTAAATAGTTTTTGTATGTAAATTAATATTTTAGTTTTTGTAATTTGAGGACAAAATTGTCATTTCAATTCATTTTCAAAACCTCTATTTTCAAAAAGCTCATATATGGAGTATTTCAAAATTAGATTTTTAGATACAAAAGCTAATTGTAATATCTGTTAACCAAACATGTCAATTAGAGGATTTGACTGGTCATTCCTCTCAATTGAGTCAAATTCTCCAATTTTTACTTAAACCTCTATTTATCAAACGAGGTCATTATCACATGAGGAACATCTATGTGGGAAACTCGTCTACCGCTAAAGTTGTTTGGAATTGGGAAGGTGTTGTCAAAACTGTCATCTATGAAAAAGTTTTTTTTTACTTATAACTTTATTGCTTATAGAAGTCAAGTTACAAGCTTTTGAATCCACAAAGGAATGTCATTCTCCCGAACAAAAGGAGAAGAGCAAGAAGAAGCAAAACGAGCTACATCATATGTTAGGACATTAAAACTACAAGGTCGATGAATGATATAGCTGGCCATTAAATACTCTAGTAGACGTTTGATCTCTTTAATCCATATACCATTGATCTGAGGTTTTTGTCCGGGCCATTAGCTGCTTATATCGCTGAAGCGACTCACAGACAACTTCTAAATGATGAAGTGGTTTAGAATGTTCTAAACGTACTCCTTTCAAAATTGCTATGAGTTCCCCTTAAAAAACCAATAGAAAATTGTGTGACTTTTCCTCAAAGACAAATAATAATTTTTCATTTCCATTTTGAATAGCCGCACCAACTCCGAATATCCCTTCCACCTCGTTAAAACAATTGTCGACCTCCTGCTATAACATCTCGGAGTGCACCCTTCTACTTTGTTTTAGGTCCTCGCTTTTGCCAGTTTCTTTTCCTCTTCTAATGAAAGCATTTTTGGCCGCTAGAACTCTTCAAACTTGACTTTCACCCCTTCAAGGCTTATCACCCAATTTAGCGAAGAACAAGAATGCAGTAGTCGTTGATTTTCCTGCCAGATAGTCCAAGTTTCCACCGCAAACTGATCAAATTCATGCTTATTATGATTATTACGAATCCAAAGAACAACAAGTATAATCTCCTTTGATCCCTTTGATCAGCTTATAAAATTTACTAGTTTCCCAAATTTGTCTTATGTGCTTGAAATTAAAAAGTGTGTGGGCAGTTGAATCTCATTCATACCCACAAAGCTTGCAAGATCCTTCGGTAGGGGTGTGATGTCGTCTAAGATTAGTTTTTGTCGGAATAATGTCATTTGAGAGTCATCACCAGAAAACTCTAACTTTTGGAAGCACATTAGTAACCCAAATAAAATTCCACCACCCTTTAGAGTTTGACTCCGAGTAGAATCCAAGTGGATTATAGAATCCAATTGCTTCCTTATATCCACTATGAAAAGGTTGGTTTTGAAGGAAGTGTTGCATATCGCTAATATTAGAAAAAAGTCTTTATTAGGTTGTTTATTTATCCAATGTGGTTTTGAATTTGTTTACATATCGGTAGTTTTGTGCTTATAAAAAATTGTCAATTCCCTTAACTGGGTTACCTTGGAAATAGGATGTTCAAAATGAATGAAACACTACAAACTAAAAAAAAAAAACACTTAGAGTTTACACTGCCATAATTTGCCATCAGTAATGATATTGTCACTAAATTTTACAGTTACAAACAAAATAACGACATAATAAAAAGTATTGTTTTTTTTCTCAAATTATACCGACAAATTACCAACGGTTTAGTAATTAATCGACATAAATATTATTAGTATTTACAAATGGCATTAAATTTTCTTGGTAAGTATTTACCTACAATCCTATTGATTCCAATTATGTTCTCGTACCCAAGCCCTTTTTCCAGAGTTTTGTGGAGGAGATCTCTTCACAATTAATGATAATTTTTCGGTCGATGAATTAATTTTTTATTGTAGTGTAATGGTTATGCACCCTCTATTATTATTATTATTATTATTATTATTATTATTATCACAAAAATATGCTTTTTTTTTTTTTTGAGTTTTTTATATATAAATATAATCAATCTATACGGAAAAGAATCAGTGGACAAGGTGAGAAATTATTTATATATACTAGTTTAATACCCGTGTATTACACGAAATTATCAAAGGACAAATAAAAAAAAATTATGATAATTACATAGTTTTAAATCTATAAATAAATAAATTTAAATGATGTATTATCAACCAGAGTCTCGTTCTCCTGATCGTGATTGACATTTTTACAATGTCAGTTTACATACGTGGCAGGAGATGATTGGATATGGGGGTGGGTTGGGGGGTGGATTTAATGGGATAATGCTTGTTGGCATTATATCCTCTGTCCGTCACGGGCAAGGGATCAGTTCTCTTTCAACCCATGTCTTATACATGTCTAATATATTTAATAATTATTATAATTATTAAATAATTTATATGATAGTGTTTAAATTAAATTCATTAATAATATTATTTACATACTTAAAAATATTCAAAAGATATCACATTCTCAACCCTATCTAATCTTTATTTATTAATTACTATTAAAACATTTTATATTATAATATTTAGATTAATTCATTAATAATAGTATATGTAATATTATTTTATTTTCGTTTCCTTGATTTTTTTTCTGCGTAAGAAATTAATTTTTTCACGTAGTTATATAATGTGTTTATCAATGCATTATATTGAGATTTATTTAAGGAGATTTATAATATATTTAATATTTATTTTTCTAGGTGTAATAATTTGATGTTGTTGTTGCTCTCTCTCTCTCTCTCTTTTCTTTTTTCGCATAACAATAGTTTTTCATATCTATATTAATGTTATTCTCAATGCATTATATTAGATTAGATATCCAAGTTTGAGTTTATATTTTTTATATTTATTTATCTTTTGTAATAATTTTATATGACTCGTATTTTTCTTAAATAGAATATTAGAATTCAAAAAATAAAGTTATTTTAATTTTTATTATAAATTAAATTAACTCAACTTATATAGATTTTTTATAATTAAATATGACTTTTTATTTAAATAAAAGTAAGATATTGAATTAGGCAAAATATGATAAAGAAAATATTGAATTAAGTAACATATAATAAAAGAAAAATATTGAATTAGGAAAATTATAATAATTAAAAAAATATTAAATTAGGTAAAAAAAAGTTATATAAAAGAAAAATATTAAATTATGTAGATATTAGGTTCGGTGACACTGAAAAACCATATAACTAACAAAGTATGGGAAGCAGACACATAAGATAAGAGGATTCTGCTTAACATATATATATATATATATATTTGTGTGTGTGTGTTATGATATTTAAATGAGAAAAAAACTTAAATTATTTTGTTCGTCTCGCGATATTTTTACAAAGATGATGGAATTAAATGAAATTGACCATATTAATACATTGCATTATAATATTATAATATATTAATGCATAAAGTATAATAATGTATTAAACTTATGGAATACTGTTCCATTTTATTTCATTATAAACAATGTCAAAAAATATATATTTTTAGCGGCATAGTTCTATTTCTTTTATTTAATAATTGAGTAGGAAGGTAAACATATATTTATTTTTTTCAAGTTCACGTTCATCATATGAATAAATATAAATATAAATATAAATAAATATATAAATTTAGAGATGATATGATGATACAAGTAATGATTTTAAATTTCTTATTTTAAAGAAAAAAACTAACTAAACAATAGGTAAAATAACATTATGTATTTTTCTTTCCAACAATTCATATTTTTAATTATAATCTTTCACAATGAATGTTATTATTGCAATTTGTACACCTTCCTACATTTTAATAAATATTATTGTAAAAAAGAGTTATAATAACTCTAATGCGTTAACAAATTCTATTAAATCCACATAATATCGTAATATAAAGTTCCATGGAATTCCATTAGAATCGAATGGATTCCATGAAATTTTCTTTAGAATCTATGGAATTCCATAAAATTCCATGACATTCAATGTTGAGGACCACCCCCCAAAATTAAAAACAACACATTAAATTAATATCACTGACGTTATATTAAATTAATATAGTAAAATATAAAAACATAATCATTAAATTACAAATATAGGAATCTAATGGGATGTATGGAAGGGTTTCCATCTCACAATTTCCAATTTTTAACTATTATGGAAATTAAAAGGGAAAAAATTATTTGCCACCTGTACTTGTCGTGTTTTTATGGTTTGCCACCTAATATCTTTTTTGTTGTTATTAACAACCCAAAGTATGCGGGTTTTGCTCTTTGCAACCTTCAGACTATTTTTCATTCAAAATATGGTCGAATCGAAGCACGTAAACATCATGCCTTATTCTAAAAAAATAAAAATATTGCCCAACATAATAATTGGTGATGAGGCATGAGGTTTAAGTGCTTCGATCCGGCCATTTTTTGAATGAAAAATAGCCTGAAGGTTGCAAAGAGCAAAACCCGCATACTTTGGGTTGTTAATAACAACAAAAAAATATTAGGTCGCAAACCATAAAAACGCGACAAGTACAGGTGGCAAAGAGTTTTTTTCCCAAATTAGAATCATGTTTATTTACGATTCTTCATTGAAAATCATTATTATCAAAATTTTCATTTTTTACATCATTTCATTTCAAATCTATCAATCACGTCTCATCGTTTAGAATACGAGACTAACTACTACTACCAAAATCCAATCAAATATTATTATTTTTAAATTATAAATATCCAATGGGACTAATCATCTACAATCTTATTAATATTATATTATATATTCAAATTAAAATATTAAACGTTGACCCTATCACTAGCTACCAACTTTTAAATTATTATATACATAAAATATATTTCCAAACTACTTATTATAAACGTAATCTCAATTTTCATACCAAAAACAATAAATTCTCAATTATCACTTTTTTCACTAGAAATTGAAAAATAGAACGAAACACATTCATGCATCACATAAATACTTTATTTATAACACAATTGAAGCAGTGTATGTGTATAAGAAACAATTGAGAATAAGTTTTGGTGAAAGAACATTCGAGTCATAGAAATTGATAGATCAACACATGTGACGATATCATAATTATTTTTTATGTTTTTTTATTACCGTTTTAAAGGTGATATTTTCTTTTTCAAGAAAATAATAGTTTGATAAAAATATTGTTTTCATATTCTCATACGCTATTATGCATGCACGTAAATATATTGTGCATTATATTACTACAGTGTTGCAAAAATCGGGCTAGGCGATCCCAGGGCGAGGTGATTTTGTCAAAATCGATGAAATACTGTCCTGGACAAAAGATTGAGGTAAGTGGACGCCTAGGCGGTGAGAAGTCGGGCCTAGGCGGCCAACTCGACAGGCAAAAACTAGACCTAGGTGGTTTTGGTGGTCAAGAGTGGGTAAAAGTCGATCAATTTAGGCAACGCTAATCCGGTGTCCGACTAGGGCCTAGCGATATTTTCAATCTTACCAATATAAAATATTTCAAATATTAATTATTTGTTAATGTAATTGACTATTGATATGACCAATTAGATTGTAATGCTGAACTTGAAAAAAAGAGAAAAAAAATGGTTATTGTGCATATCTAATGGCACCATTATGCATGTTCGGTGACATTATTATGCATATTTAGTAACTTTATTGTGTGTTTTCAACATGTTTATTCAGTAAAATTATTTTGCATGTACTCCAACACCAATGTTGTATAACACTTTTGTTGAACATGCACATTAAGAATTATAAGTGCATCGCAACCTTATCAAAAATAAATAAAAAAGGGAAAAAGATGAAATAATCGTAATAAATAAACAAATTTTTAAGTATTAAATAATAAACATTACTAGATCATGTATTGATCATTCGATTCCTATGGTCGAGATCTCATTCTCATTCGAGGAATCTTAGTCATAAAATTTGAGAGATGATTATGTCATAATAATTTTTATTTTAATTATTTATTATTCTCTTAAAAATATATTAACTTTCAAGAAAATATATATTTGGCAAAAACTCAAATGGGATGGTCACACGGATCTTCTATCATAAGATGGAGTCGAAACCCGCCCGAAATCCAGATCCAACCAAGCAAACGGATCCCATATAAAATGGAAGAAAACAACAACGCAGCAAACTCTAATTCTATTCTTCATCCTCTCTCCCCGACCCTATCTCTCCCCCTTTCCAAACCTTCCACTCTCCACTCTAATCGCTGATTCAAGGTTTTGTGCACCCCAAATATATATTCTTAAATTAAATCAATCAAGCTTGCTCGCAAGAGTACGAGGACACTTGTAGGGTGGTAAGTTGACTCAAGTTGATTCTTTTGAGGACAACTATTCGGTATCTTGGATGTTTTCTCAATAATAGTTAAGCACATAAACTTATACAAATTGGGGTTTTGTTTGTTTTTGATTATTAACTACTAATTTGAAAAGCATGAACTTAAATAAATCTAATTAACTTAACTAATTTTACCAACTAGAGTTTGAAAGCATAAATTATACTAATTCTAATTACTTAAGCTTAAGAACTAAGAACTTATCTAATAGAAATTTAATCTAGATTTAAAACGCAATGATAATCAATTATCATGAGCGAATTCAAATAGCATAACCAACAATAATGGATCTAAAAAGCATAAGTAAAATCCAATAACCTAAAGCAATTACTATCATGAATCTTAAAGACGGAATTAAATAGCATGAACCTAATTGCATAATAACTTGAATTCAAATATCTAATATCCAAGCATGATAGAAACACAATTTAAAAGCTGAAAGATTAAGAACTAAATTATCCAAAATATCCCAAGTATCAAGCATAAAGTAAATCAATAACAATTTATCTAACCCTAGAATTAACTAAGAAATTAACTAAGAAAGCAATAAAGAGTTTAGAAAACTTATTGAAAATAGTAAAAGCGATAAAAATCTCCAGCTACTCTAAAGAAAAATGGTAGTTCTTGGTCGAAGAACGGGCTGCGCGCTATCGAACGTCTTCGGAACTCGCAAGCGTCGAATCCTTGATCTTGATCTCTAATCTAAGATACAGGGTGTTGAAAACATGTTTCTAAACCTTAGGAATACTTTATAGTAAGATTATAATGACCTCAGTACGCTGCAAACTCGGATTTATGGCTTGGTATTTATAGAATTCCAATTTCTTGGAGGACAAGTCACATAGGTCGGTTACTGGGCCCGATAATGGTAGCACTTAGCGGTAAGGTGCTACCGCTAAAGCTGTCGTTAATACCTCTGTTGCCTGTTAACGGTGATAGTAACGGTACGGTTGCTATCGCTAAGTCTACCGTTATGCTCTATGTCCACCTCTAGCGGTTGGGTTTGCGGTATAGTTAACGGTATGGTTACCGCTAAGTGTAACGGTGGCTAGCGGTAATGGCTATCGCTATGAGTAACCGTTAGCTTCAAAAACGTGCTACTTCTTTGCCGGAAAGCTCGATTCTTGTATCTTAATCATCAATCTTAATCTCGTACGTGCTGAACTCCTCCGGTTACTTAGCTATATGGCGAAAAACAGAGATAATTCACCTTTTTGCATCAATCTAGATCAAAACACGGTAAAATAAGTTGGAAACACAAATATACGAATTAAAGACTAATTTGTCCAACTTATACCAAAAATACTAGGGAAAAGGTAACTAAATTACTAATAAAATGAGCACAAATACGTGCTAATCAACTACCCCACGCTTTATTTGTTTGTTCGTTCTCGACAAACGATAATTTCAAAGTATAACAAGAATGAAATTAAGCTCAAGCAATGAGTCGTGCGATGCTACATAGATAATTATGAAAATATAGATACAAGTCACGCAACGTCAAACACTCCACCCTTACTACATTGCAGCTCCAAAAACAAAATCACGCATCCTCTCAAAAGGGAAATATATATGGGTGTTCGCTCAAAAGCACTCAAGCATTGCTGCATAGGACGTGTATACGATCAAATCATACAAATACATGCACAATAAGTAAGCACGGAAAATCAATCTCTTTTCAATCACAATTTAAGTGTGTTGTCGAACTAAGAACCAGAAAAGGTCTTTTTGGGTTGTAATGTAAGACTCTTTAGACGGGTATGAAATATATAAGTTGTGTGGCTAACTCACGATCTAACGTGATCAATAACTCACCAACCTAATCTAATTACGAGGCAATGTGCTTCACCTCGTACAAAAAAAAAAAAAAAACCTCACTAAACACTCATAACGTAGCCTTTAAACTTAGGCTATTTCTCAACTCGTAACTCTAAACCGACTTTTAGCTCAAAACACTTAAACACAATTGAAGCTTATAACATGCTTCTTCTATTTTACAATTCTTGCCTCTTAAACATTAGGCTTCATAAGAAAATAAACAATAAAACACAAGCCTTTATTAGCGCGTAGGCAATTACATAACACGATTCACCAAGACTCACCATCCATTTTTTCTTATTTTATCCCCCTTTTATTCTTTTTTATGGGGTCATTTTGTTTTAAGGATGGTGATCATTTATTACAAACTTTTCATAAATCCTTGATAAAAATTCCAAAACACTAATAACCAATAAAAATAACGAACTCCTACCCCACGCTTTCAATGGGTTAGTAGGGGTCGACTCAATAAAATCACTCAAGGCTATAGACATAGATTATTTGGCTATGATTGGTTCATTCGGAATTTATAGTGGCTAAAATATATGGATATGGGCGAAAATAGGGTTTTTTCTGCGCCTTAACGTCATGTTCAAAGTCAACTACATAAAGCGGTTTCAAAGAGATATCAAGACTAAAACTTACTCAAGTACATGCAATGATAATAAATACTCAGGCTACTCACAGGCTTTTGCATGAAAAATTTTGAATTGACGCTGCTTTTAAGGTTTTGCGAAATCAATTGCGTGCAAGTACCATTTTACAATATATAGATAATAATTTTGAAAAATTTATACACTTATGCACGCTCAAAAGACAAAAGCCTCAAATCTAATCTTAGTTAACTTTGACAGGCAAGCCATACAAATACAATTCGGCGCAGAAATAACAATTAATCACGACAAATCACGTTTTAGCATTACATATCACAAATCACGAACTCAACTCAAGTAGAATAAGAATAACAAATCGCTCGACCCATCCCCCCACCCCCCAACGAAAATTCGGCAAACTCCGCTTTGCCAATAAGAACAAGTAAAGAGAGGGGAGATAAGAAAAACATCCCTGAATAACCAGAATGGTCGAGCCTCTCCATGTTGAATGGTGATACCAAATCATCGTCTTGATTGCCGTGATTTGAATTCGCTCAACTAAAACTTAAAACAAACACACTAACAAAGAAAACACATAATAAAAATATTCAAAGTTAAACACAAAAGTACTTAAACATAAAATAAAGAAAATGCAATAATCAGTTTCCCGGAGGCATATGATCAAAAGGACCCTGGTAAGGCGCGTAATCCATGTTATCAAAGGCGGTGCCGGTGGCCAACGGCTTGTCGCATCCACCCTAAATCTCGCAAAATCATTCGTCAGAGAAATCATCATATCACTACTCGCCTCGCCGGCTTCTCTCGCCCTATGTGCCTCACCATGCGCTAAGCGGGTTTCCTCATGTCCCAATCTAGCCTGCTCATGACCTAAACGAGCCTCCTCGTGACCCAAATGAGCCTGCTCAAAAGCAAGGCGCGCATCCTCGCTCGCCTGATGGGCCTCGTACTCTATACCAGAAATCCTAACGTAAATATTATTCCTAAAATCGCGGAACTCTCCCAGGAACGCGATGAAATAAGGCGGCACTGTAGAAGAAAATCCGTCTGCCCCTCCATAGGACTGCTCAGGGCGGGGCTCCATGACCGGCTCAGTATGAAACATAGAAGCACGATAAGTGAACGCTCCTCCATCCACAACTTGAGTCGCATCTCGACTTATATCAACATTATCTCCATCATTATCATCTGCTCGCTCAGGCCACTCATCCGCCTCCAAGTCGTCTGAATCCTCAATATGTGGCCTCAGTGTTGTCTCTACTCGTCGCTCAACCCTCGGTCTCCCGGGAACTCTAACGATCCTCCAACCAAACTCCAACAGCGTATAACCATGTCGCACGTCATCCTCCTCAGGCACATATCCACAAATCTCTGTCAATCTTGTAATAAACGCGCCATGAGTCATCGAAATGGGTTTCTCATCACCGATCTTTCATACATTCTTAATGCTCCGAATAATCAAGGGGTATATCTGGACTCGTCTCCCCGCCACCATGCACCAAAGAGCATATAACTCATCCTTATTGATCAACATCGGCTCTTCCTTCCCAATGATGTAACGAGCCAGAAATCGATAGGCAGCATATAGCGCATTGTCCTCCACACACATCAGGGGATATCGATTCATCGCCGCACTGCCTGGAACAGTGATCTCATCCCAGAACACTCTCTCGATATAGTGAATATCGTACTCTCGTAGCATCATCCGTCTGTCAATGTCGAAATAAGAATCGATCTCATCGCTCGAGAAGTTAAACTCATTTCCTCCAAACTGGAAGACATAGTAAAATCTCCCATAATCTCGAATGTCATGTAGAACTCCAGCATAATCCTCTCGTAGGCTAGGCACCTCATCCTAGCCCAATGGATGCAGTCGAGGTTCTTGATGTAGCCCACGAATTTCTCAGCAAAAGGATTATCGGCTATAGATTGGTCAAGCCAATAGTTAATGTCGATGGTTACAGGCAGAACAATGGTTCGGCTCAACAATGATATATATTGGTCCACCTCTTCCTCGTAAACCATGAAAGGTGCTCCAATTCTTCTCGCCACATTCTTCCGTCTATTGTGCGAGGAGGAGGCCATCGTATCAAATTACTTCGCCGGATTGCGACGAAAAAGTCTCCAAAAAACTGTCGGTCAGAACACTTAACAGTAAGGCTTAGCGGTAGCCTAACCGTTACACCCTACCACTAACCTTAGCGGTAGCTTCTTACCGTTACTGTTACCGCTAGGCAATACGTCGAACACCTTCTGTGCAAAATTTCTGTCGGAGATACTTAACCAAAAACTACTCCAGTTTCAACCCAAATACTATCCTAACCTGCAATTCCCAATTCAACAATTAATTGAGTCAAGTTGGGCTACACTTACCCTGAATTCGTGCAAATTTAGATCTGAGAAATTAAAACTCATCGCTCCGCCCTTTTCCTCCGTCGCTATCAGTTGAAGCTTGGCCAACTGTAGTCGCATGGTCGTCGGCTTCAGTGGTCCAAGATCAAATTCTCGATAAAGTGAATAATGCATTAGATTAATTCCTGCTCCAAGATCCAATATTCCTTTTGCTATTTGTCCATTAGCCAAGGAAATAGTAATGCAGAAACTTCCAGGATCGTGTTCCTTAGGTGGTAATGGTTTCTTGAAAACCGCACTTACTTCCTTTGTCAATGTTACATGCTGATTTGTCGCCAAGTGTCTCTCCCTTGAAGCAAGTCCCTTGAAAAATCTCACATAGTCTGGCATTGTTTTGATTACATCCAAAAGTGGCAAGTTAATATTGACATTTTTCAATAGGTTATATAGTTCCATGAATCTTTTGTTCTCTTTAGATGGACGCAAACGGCTTGGGAAAGGAACAACATCCTTGATCAGTGTCGTCAGTTGCTTTGGCTGTGATGGTTTAAGAACATCGTCTTGGCCAAGGGAGTCATTCGGAATCGTCCCTTGAATGGATCCAGGAACATATCTATTAGAGGATTTATGCAACTGATCTACTGGTTCAGAAACATCTTCCTTGCTAGGAGTTGGTGTTTTGTCCTCAACTTTGACTTCATCATCTTGGTCAACTATTCCGTTGTCGATCTTCTTTCCACTGCGAAGTACATGAACTACTAACGCTTGTTCTGCCTGGATTGGAAGTCTATCCATATTATTTGAAAGCCTAGCTAGGTCGGCTGATATCTGACCCATCATTACTTTTAATTTCCGTTGTCCGACTGTACTATCAAGAATAGCTTTTTTCATGTCCGTTATTTCAATTCGAATGTCATTTCTAAACTGCGCCGTTATCGGGGACAACAAGTAGAATTCAAGGATTGGGTCGTTAATTGTTGTAGGAGGGGGGGGTCTAGATCCGAATTCTTCCTTTTTAATGACCCCTGAACATATGGGTTTGGCGATTTATGCATCTGATCAACTGGGTTAGTCAAATCCATTTGAGTTTGAGTCGGCGTTGGAGTATTGGCCCCCTCGTCATTTTCTTCTTTACCTTGCTCGATGCCGTTATCTATTGCTTTTCCACTCCGCAGGACATGAATAACTGAGGCTTGCTCTGTTTGACTCGGAAGCTTGTTATTGTCTTTCAAGAATGTCGCCACGGTTGCCGACATTTGCCCTATCATCATCTCTGAATGCCTCTGCCCTTGCTGCATAGTTTTAACAAATTCATCAAACCTTGACTCGAGCTTACTTACTTGTGAAGTTAATTGGGCGAGTCCCTTCTGGTTTCTAATCGTCTCGGCCACTTGACTTTGCTGTCAAACCAATAGCTGATAATCTGCTTAAGCTTTAGTAGACACTTGTCCCTTGTTAGAAGAGTTTTCGTGGTGTTGAAATAATTCAACGGGTTCATGGCTTGGTATTATTGGAGATCGATTTAATTGTAAGTTTCATTGTGTTTCAAGCTTGGAAAAATAAAGGGAAAATGAAAATAAAGCAAATAAGCTATCTAAACTATCCTAGGAATTGAAATTGCAAGTGGGTAGAATGCCTCGTCGGATGCCTCAATATGTAAATGCAAGCAAATAATGAAAATAAGCAAAAACAAGCATTGTTTCACCAAGTACAAGCATGCAAGCACAAGGTACAACTATGCATAAAAACTCAAATAATGCAAATTTACTAAAATTGAAAGCATGAATGGATAAAGCAATGAAAATAGATGGGAAAGTTTAAAACTTTATGAAAAATAATAAGTAATGAAGACTAGATCCAAGATTAAGCATGAAACAAAGCATAAAAATAAAAATCAAAATAAAGCATAGGAAAAACTCAAAATCATGACGATCAAGGACCCGATCTATAGCCTAGGTGTGTCACTCAACTAGAATCCATAGTCAATCCACATGCTTCATCATGAAATCAAGTAGTTAAGAGAAAAAGCCTAAAATGAAGAACAAAGCATGGAAATGAACAAGCATGGAATTAAAGCATAAAACATGAAATTGAAGGGAAACTTACTTGAATTAAGAGAAAGAGTAGCAAGCCTGAATTAAATTGCATCAAAGTAACAATCCAAAGGAGTATTTGGATTCTTCTTAGGCTTACAAACCCAATGCCAAGCATGAAAGTAAATCTAAATCTAGAAAAGAAATTACATCAAAGCTTGAGATTGAATCTAAAATCTAAGAGAGAGAAAATAGATCTTAAAAACTAGAGAGAGGATTTTTAATCCCCAAATCCTTGCTTGGGTTGGGAGAAAATGAGAGGTGTTTTACAAAATGAAAGAAGTCTCCTATTTATATTACATTTAATTGGGTTTAAATGGGCCAAAATAGCCTTAGAGGCTGAATCTTTTGACCAAGTTTGACCCGTAGGCACCTTCCTAGACCCTTGTCTAGCTTTTTGGCACATTTTGGCTCGAGATGGCTCGACCATGGCTCGATGTGGCTCGGCCATGGCCGAGCCTGGGCGCTGCTGGGCGAAGGTTGGCGTGCGGGTTGGCGCTGGCAGGCGACGATGGGCGAGTGCTGGCGAGGGGTGGCGAGCGTTGGCGAGAGGTTGCGCGCAGGCGCGCGCGAGACGTGGCGAGAGGCCGCGCATAGGCGCGCGCGGGAGCGTGCGAGTGCTGCCGGGAGATGCCGGGCGCGTGCGTGTGCGTGTGCTGCCGGGCGTGTGCGGGCGGGATGGCGCACGCAGGCGCGAGTTTTGGCGAGCTTCGGCGAGCCACGGCCACCATTCCAGTGTTTGGGCATTTTTGAGCCTCTCTTGGCTTGAATTTTTATTCTTAATGCCTTGGATTATAAAATAGGAATTTTGAACATAAAAACCCAAGAATTTCACCAAACCTCAACGTAATTGAACCCATTTAACCAAATTAAATATAAAAGTAGCAAGAACACGAAAAACAATAAAACAAGAGAAACGACCTAAAAACCTACCGAAAAATGACTCAAAACTACTAAAATCAATATAAAAATCTATCTAAAAACACGAAGAAAAACACAACAATTACAAGCAAAACATCCCTGCATAAGGAAATTGTTTGGGGGTGGTGGTAGTGGTGGTCTCTGCCCTGAATGCTGTTACGGTCTTCTTTGAAGAAATTTGGCTCGTTCGTGGGGCTCTCGATGCTGCTAATTCTTCGTTAAGTACTTCCTTGATCATCTCCCTTATCGTTTGACCATCTCGGACTAAGACCTTAACTCCTTCTTCTTTATCTGTCTCGGTTGTGGAAACTTCATTTACTTTCATTTTACGAGGTTGAGAGTTGGTTTGTCTAGATTTTTCTCTTTGCTTCTCCAACACTCGTTTAGACTCAAGGGCCGTTAAATCTCCAAAATCTCCTCCTACCGCTATTTCAACTTCACTTTTCCCCATGTTCAACAAACCATCAAAGAAAAATTGGTTAGTCATCTCCGGGGAGTAGTTATGGTGGGGGCATGCTCGCAACAGTGTCTTGTAACGCTCCCATGTTTCATGAAATATTTCTCCCTCTAACTGTTCAAATGTAGCAGTTTGCCTCCGAAGTTGCCCCATTGTCTGTGCCGAATAATATTGATTTAAGAACTTCTCGCTTATCATCTCCCAATCAGTTAACGATCTCGGTTCCAAGGATAATAACCATGACTTCGCCTTGTCCTTCATGTTATAGGGAAAATAAATCATTTGTACCTCCTCCCGGTTAAGCCCATTAATCACAAATCCGCTTCATCAACAAAACAGTTAAAAAACGTTAAAGGGTCTTCATGGGTATTTTAGTGAAAAGTAGGGAGTTGACTAAATTGATGCGGTTTAATCTCTACTTCCCTTGCAGTTGGTCTGAGAACAATAGCAGACCCAAAAGGCACAACCTTCGGACGTGCCAAATCGCGCTGTCTAGGTGCTTGATTTCCCCTCGGTTCTCTAACTCGGTCATTAGCCCTCTCGTAGCGATTATCATACGCGTTCCTCTCATAATTATTTTCGCGCACGTATCTCCTGTCAGAATTGTCTTGTTCGTATCCATGGTTCTAATTCGCCAACCAAGTATCTACTCGTCTATGATTGTTAACATACTCGTTATGCTGAGGAAAATCATCATTCCTTAATGCCACGTTCTCGATGTTGTGTTGACGATTGACATCGTCGTTTCTCTCTTCATTTTGTCTTATATTCGCCATGTTGGGTTGATGATCGACTATGTTGTTAAGTTGGCGATTTAGTTCTTCGTTATGCTGTTGATTAACTCCATCGTTCCTCCCAGCGTCTTGTCTCATGTTCTCCACGTTTTGATGATAATCAGCCCAATAAGCTAGGGGTTGCGGTTGTCCTTGCATAATGATTGGTTCACTACCATACCCATTTCGAATGTGATGTGGAGGTGATCTTGGTGGGGAATTACCATTTCGGATTGATTGTGCTCCTAACATTGTTTCGGGAACTTGGTTTTGATCAAAGGTAGTAGCAATGGATGAATTAAATGGATTTATGGGAATAGACCTTGATCGTGCTTGTTTTGGATGATGAATATTATCGAGTAATGGCGCAAGTTTGGGTCTAAGAGATCACCTCCCCTGCATGCACTCAATAACAACTCAACGTGCCAATGGCAAAAATCCAAGCAAGGTGCAAAATAAAAAGAAAATAATAACACAAAAAGAAAATAAAATGAAAAACATCCTTAATTCCTACTCGTTGTCCCCAGCAACTGCGCTAAAATTTTGATTCAAGCTTTTGTGCACCCCAAATATATATTTTTAAATTAAATCATTCAAGCTTGCTCGCAAGAGTACGAGGACACTTGTAGGGTGGTAAGTTGACTCAAGTCGATTCTCTCGAGGACAACTATTCGGTATCTTGGATGTTTTTCTCAATAATAATTAAGCACATAAACTTATACAAATTGGGGTTTTGTTTGTTTTTTTATTATTAACTACTAATTTGAAAAGCATGAACTTAAATAAATATAATTAACTTAACTAATTTTACCAACTAGAGTTTGAAAGCATAAATTAAACTAATTCTAATTACTTAAGCTTAAGAACTAAGAACTTATCTAATGATAATTTAATCAAGATTTAAAACGCAATGATAATCAATTATCATGAACGAATTCAAATAGAATAACCAACAATAATGAATATAAAAGCATAAGTAAAATCCAATAACCTAAAGCAATTACTATCATGAATCTTAAAAACGGAACTAAATATCATGAACCTAATTGCATAATAACTTGAATTCAAATATTTAATATCCAAGCATGATAGAAACACAATTTAAAAGCTGAAGGATTAAGAACTAAATTATCCAAAATATCCCAAGTATCAAGTATAAAGTAAATCAAGAACAATTTATCTAATCCTAGAATTAACTAAGAAAGCAATAAAGAGTTTAGAAAACTTATTGGAACTAGTAAAAGCGATAAAAATCTCCGGCTACTCTGAAGAAAAATGGTAGATCTTGGTCGAAGAATGGGCCGCGCGTTATCAAACGTCTTCGGAACTCGCAAGCGTCGAATCCTTGATCTTGATCTCTAATCTAAGCTAAAGGGTGTTGAAAACATGTTTCCAAACCCTAGGAATACTGTATAGTAAGTTTATAATGACCTCAGTATGCTGCAAACTCGGATTTATAGCTTGGTATTTATGGAATTCCGATTTCTTGGAGGACAAGTCACATAGGTCGGTTATTGGGCCCAATAACGGTAGCACTTAGCGGTAAGGAGCTACCGTTAAAGCTATCGTTAATGCCTCTGTTGCCTGCTAACGGTGATGGTAATGGTACAATTGCTATTGCTAATTCTACCTTTATGCTCTCTGTCCACCTCTAGTGGTTGGGTTTGCGGTATAGTTAACGGTATGGTTACCGCTAAGTGTAACGGTGGCTAGCGGTAATGGCTTTCGCTAAGAGTAACTGTTAGCTTCAAAAATGTGCTACTTCTTCGCCGGAAAGCTCGATTCTTGTCTCTTAATCATATGTCCTCATCTCGTACGTGCTGAGCTCCTCCGATTACTTAGCTATATCGCAAAAAACAGAGATAATTCACCTTTTTGCATCAATCTAGATCAAAACACGGTAAAATAAGCTGGAAACACAAATATACGAATTAAAGACTAATTTGTCCAACTTATACCAAAAACACTAGGAAAAAGGTAACTAAATTACTAATGAAATGAGCACAAATACGTGTTAATCAATCGCCGCCTTCTGCCTTCGCATTGCTACTGATAACACATTTTGCACTCGTGGATCAACTTTTCTACCACTTCAGATTTATCTGCCGGTAGAATCCCAGTGGATAACTTTGATCCAACTCCATGAGCACAAGTAGTAGTAATAAGAGTTCGAGAATCAATGTGAAGGAGAAATTATCGAGGCATCAGAAAGTACTGGTTTTCATTGAGATCTTTTTCTGTTAAGATTTAGGTTTTAGTTTTAATTATCAATTATTTTTGTTTGTTGATTGATTTGAGGGGTTGAGGGATATTATTTTATTTTATGGTTTGTGTTTGTAGACATCCTTCACATCTTTTGTTTATTCATCAATGGTCCTTGCATAAATGAGCCAAGCTGCTTATGTTTATTAGCATCACAATTTTCGGATGTTTAATGATTTGTATCTTTGATCATTGTTTGATATTTGTAATTTGTGTTGGATGTTTTTGCTAGTGATGATTGGCGAGTTCTCACTTACATCCAAGGCTTGTGCAGTCAAACTGAGGCGGGACCGGGTTGTTGTCATTCTCAAACACAATGTATAAGTTTACAATTTTATTGATCTTAGGCTTATTCGTTAAATAGAGATATTGGCCTATCCGAGCCTGTAGTGGAGACAAGTCCGGGTCAAGCATTTTGGTTTCTAGCTGGGTGATTCAGATTTTCATTTTCTTTATCGAACAAAACCTTTTAACGTGGAAATGGGTTTTGTATTTTGTTTATGGAGTTTGAAAGTCAATTCAAAAATTGTATTTCATTGGGTCTCATTTTGTTTGTGTGGCAGTCATTTTTCGACCGCGAGGTGTAGGGGAATAACACGTTTTATAGTACGTGAATAAATTAATGATTTGTATATTGGTGGGTACATTGCTCTAGTTGGTTAGACACTCACGGTTAAAGTTTTATCTTCTTTATTCTACATCAGCACGTTCTTCGATCGTATTCAGGAGTCATTTAACCAATACATAACCGAGACACGGTTGGGCGTGCCCTTGATTGAGATAAGGAACAATTAAGAAGATGAAGAGAGGTTAATGGCTGAGGTTTGTAGGCTTCAGAATGCAGGGACTACTCTGCCATTTGATCTGCAGGGCCCGACTTTTCAGCCAACAATAAGTGGGAAGGTGGCTGGCAGCGGATGTGGTGGTGGTGGTGGAGGAGGACTGCATTCAGACCAGCGAGGGGATTGAGTTATTGCACTTTTCTTAGAGAATAAAAATATTATTATACTTTTATGTGAAATGTTATAAATTTATGTTAATGTAATTAAATTATTGAGGCTGGAAACTTGATTTTGTGAACTTTTGTACTAAAAAGTGTCACTTTTGTAATAGAAAGTATCACTTTTTCATGAAAATTTGCTTGTTTAGGTTTTTATTTATTTATTGTAATCAACCATTTAACTTGATATATAACACTGTCAATTATTCAAATACTATCATTCTCCACAAAATGGAGTCATGTTTTCATATTATATTGTAATTAATCATTTAACTTAAAATATAATAATATGAAATTTTCAATTACTATTATCACTTTTGCACTAAAACGTATTATTTTTTTACTTAAAATCGTCACTTTTACACATTATATAATAATCAAGTATTTAACTTAAAATTTAACACTGCCACTTTTGCATTAAAATGTGCCACTTTTACACATTATATTATAATGAATGATTCATTATAAATATAATTGTGTCAACTTTTCAATTAACACAATCACTTTTCAATTAATAGTTCTCACTTTACACATTAACTATCATTTTTTGCACTAATAACTATTACTCATTGTTTGCTTGGTCGTATTCATGTATTTTTTATCTAACCACAAGTGTACGGTGTAGATGTAGTACACTAAAAGCAAGGTCATATTTCACAAGGACCAAATCTCATAAATTAATAAGTAATATAATTATGATAATGTAGATTTAATAAGTAATATAATTATGATAATGTAGATTTTATTTAAACTAAGGTTGTGTTGTTTTGTCATTGCCAATGAAGAACATAAAATTAATAATTAAATAAATTTCTTCAATCAAATCATCACGATCAATAGTAAAAGGAAAGAATAGAGAATCCAGATGAGATATGAATATTTCGGGGTTTCGGAGTCAATGAACTCTCAAAGTAAATCCTTTTCAATCAACCAAGTATTATTTATGATTCAACTCAATTTAAGTCAATCATAAATGTAGTTAAACATTTTCTCGAAGCGATTAAATAATAAATTCTAAATATGAAACAACGTCTCCATTCGAAATCACATTTAGAACTCAAAAAGGGTTTAAAGATTTAAAAGCCCTCACTACTAATCTCAAACCTCTTGGTATTATTGATTTAAGTGTTCTGTGTTTGGAAAGCCTAATGATAAATCTCATCTCTCGAGTTTTGATTTATCAAACTTTTAAGTTATAAAAACTTGTCAAGCAGCAACAACTATCAATCCACAGGAGGTTGTCAATCAATTATGCAAAAATAAATCACAAACATAAAAATAAAAAATAGATCATACTTGATTGAAGAAATATCAATATATCAATTTTTTATTATTTCAAAACCCCATAATATGATAAAATTAGCTAGACCTAATCAAATGTTTATCTAGGCAATTCATATAACCTGTTCATAATAAAATTATATAAACAATAAAAATTGTAGGATTTTAAGGATTGGATCCTTCGATCTCTGTGTTCTTCATGTTTCTTTTCTGAATCCACACTCTAACACTCGTTCTCACCATTGGGGTAGTTCTCCAGCTCAATAGGATGAAGCTTGATGCATTTAGACTGAATTGAGGTTCTATTTTAAGTTCAAGTCACACCTCAGTATTTAAAACATATAAGTAAAGTTTTCTGGACCGTGAAAGAGTAATTTTAGTGGTGATGAAAATATAAAGGGTTCATTGGCTTGGTATTATCGAAATTCGAGTTGCTAGCACGAATCAATGTGTTTTTAGTTTTGAAAATAATAAAGGTAAATGAAAGTATTTAGGATGCCTCGTGCGTATGCCCAAATTGAAATTGCAAGCGAAAATGAAAATAAGCAAGTAAATGACAAGGTACAACTAAATAAAACTAAGGTACAACTATGCTTGCATGAACATAAAATTTGAAATAGTGAAAATCAACAAAAATCGAAAGCACCAATAGAAAGAGAAATGAAAGTTGACGTGAAAATTTAAAACTTTACGAGAAATAACTAGAAACGAAGGATAGATCTAGGATTCAACATAAAACAATGCATGAAAATAAAAACCAAAATAAAGCATATGAAAGACTTAAAATAAAAACGATCAAGGACTCGATCTATGATCTTGGTGTGTCACTCACCTAGATTCCATAGACAATTCACAAGACCTAACAATAAATCTAAGAGCTAAGGCAAAACTCATAATATGAAGAACAAGCATGAAATTTAAAGAACAAGCATGGAAATTAAAGAAAGCTTACTTGAATTAAGGAAAAAGTAACAAGCTTGAATTAAATTACAACAAAGTAAAATCCAAGTGATGACTTGAATTCTTATTAAGCTTACAAATCCAAGGAAAAGCTTGGAAATTAAATCTAAGATCTACAGAGAAAAATTAAATCTAAAACTTAGAGAAAGAAAATAGATCTAAAAACTAGAGAGAGAAATTTAACCCCAAACCCATGCAAGGGTTGGGAGGGGAGCTGGTTGCCTTCTTTGGGGCAAGATGTGGGGTTTAAATAGTTATTTATAGGGGCAAGATCGTCAAAACGCCATAATTATTGGACGTGCAGTCGATCGACTACCTGTCGATCGACTGTTGGTCAGTCGATCGACTGGTGGTCAGTCGATCGACTACTATGCTGCATCCAATGCCCAGCTACTGTTGAGAAGTCGATTCTTGTGAGTTTCAGTCGATCGAGCTCTCCTTAGTCAATCGACTGCTAGCCAGCCGATTGGGCCATCAATTCGCTCGGTTTTCTCGTCTTAACACGGATATTGGGATTTGATGTCTTGACTCGAAACTAGGCACATGCCGGTACGTCTTGGAGCGAACCTAGCTCATTAAACCACCTACGACATAAGAACTTTGAGTTCAAAAACCAACGAATCACACAAACTTTACCAACATCATAGATATAAAGCTTGAAACATTAAAACAGGAAAATAATCTAAAATCCTAACAAAACTTTTCTCAAAATTACGATAAACAATACTAAACTCTATTAAAAACACGAGAAAAGCACCACAATTACATGCAAAACAACATCCCACACTTATCGATTTGTTCGTCCTCAAACAATGAAAAGAATCGAGAGTGTACATACAATGAACATTATGCGAAAAGGAAAGTCCTTGTGATTATCCTATTTAGGATGATAAAAATATCAACATAAATTCGTTATCGCCAAGCATTGCTCGTATTACCACTTCTCAAATGAAAACCAAATCGATGACTTCCTCACAAATGGAATTTTTTAGGGTGTTCGCTCAATTCACTCAAGTGTATTTTTATAAGGGACGTGTATACGTGATTAGAGTAGAATTGTCCTTATTTTTATTAGCTTTTTAGTTCGTTTTTATATTTGTTTTTGGTATAAGTTGGATGATTTAAGCATAATTCTGTAATTTTATAATTCCAGCTTATTTTACCGTGTTTTGATCTTAATTGATGCAATTAGGTGATGTTTCGTTGTTTTTCACCTTACAGCTAAGTAACCGGAAGAGTTCAGCGCGTAAAAGACGAAGTTCGATGTTCAAGAGTAGAAGAACAAGCTTTCCAGTGAAACGAGTAGCAAACGATCGAGAAACGGAGACCGACGCTCAGTCGCGTCGACTGACGCGACCGTCGACGCTACGTCGACGCGAGCTGTGCCAGCGAGCCATGGTTCGCGTCAGCCGACGCAAGGACGACGCTCTGCCGACGTGATGCTCTGAAGCGTCGACGTCGACACACCAAGGTCGACGCAATGTCGACGCTAGCTGCTGAAGCGTTGATGTCGACGCACAACGTCGACGCACTTGCCAGCGACGCGCGTACCCTACCGACCGCACATGCCGAGTACCTGCTCGCGTCAGTCGACGCTCCGTCGACGCGACGGCCCAGATTTTGGAAATTAGGGTTTCTTGTGCGCCAAGACTTGCAAAACCTATATAAACCCTTTATATTTCGAGTTTTCAGTGTGTGCCACGACCCCCTAGGGTATTTTAGCTTAAAATAACAATAATCCCACATCTCATAACGAGATTTGAAGACGGAGATCAAGGATCGAAGAACAACGCGTCCAAAACATCGAATTCGAGTTCGGGATTCATTCTTCGCCCAAGATCAACGTTCAACCTCCGGAATAGATGGAGCCTTTTACTGCTTTTAGTAGTCGAATAAGTACTCTAAACTCTTAGTTAATTTAGTCGTTAAMTTCTAGTTTAATTGTTAGTTTAATTCTTAGTTAATGCTAGAGCTAGTTTAATTAGTTTAATCATTTATGCTTGTTATTGGATATTGGTTAATTTAGTTGATTTATGCGATAGATTAATGCTTAGTTATTCATTAATTTTATGATACATTGCTTAGTGATAATTTATTATATTCATGCTGTTAGATTAGTTGCTATTAATTCGTAGTTCTTGAGTTCAAGTAGTTTAATCATTGCTCGTAGTTGATAATTAGTTAGAGTAATTAGTTTAATTAGTTTAAATTATCATCTTAGTTTATAATGATCGAATTAATCTTTTCAAACCCCCAAATGTATATGTACGTTATTAAAGATTGAGAAAAATATCGATAAAACCGAACAGTTGTTTCCTCGAGAGATACGACTCGAGTCAAACTCATCACCCTACAGTTACCTCGTACACTTGCGAGCAAACTGACTTGCTTTTAAATTAATTATTAAAAACGGGGTGCACAAAAGTTTGAGTCAATACGCTCGAATCGGACAATGCATGCACCTTGTCAAGATTCTACAAATCGGAAACTCAAAATCACCCATTGTACATGACCAAACAAGAATCGAAAGAGGTCTTCATTTTGGGTTGTAATGTTGGCTCTTTGGTAAGGTATGGAATATTTAGATATAGTGTCTAACACACGATCAAACGTGATCAATAACATACGAAAAACCTAACTTCTAAAACCCAAAGGTTATGATTGCTTCACCCTTCCCAAATTACCAAACTTTCAATCGAAACCTTTTTGTTTGTACACACTCTTTCCCGACTTTTATTTCACAGCACTTACTTTTTACTAAATTTAGCCTTTTTGAACATTAGGCTTTCACTTGAATGCTCGCTTTATCACTTTCCGTTATTTGTGTTGAATTTATTCTTTATTATATTTTTTTCGTATAAGACACCCATAACCCACAATTGCTTTCCCTCACATTTCTATTCAACTAACAACATATACTCTCACCTCACAATTTATGAAGATATAAGAGCTAAAATCGAGCTCGGCTAACAAGAAACGGGGTGTAGGCTCAAGGGGGCTCATTTGGGATATTTAAATAGCTTATATATTTGGATATGGCCGGAATAAGGGTGATATATGTATTCGAGGTCATTTTCAAATTCAATCATGTACGAGCAAAATCAAGCCATCTCAATACAATTTCCATAAAAATGCAAGCAAAACCGATAATTCACACAAGGCTACTCACTAGTTTGCACCGGGTTTTAGAAACAAAATCAAAAGAGCTTTTAAAGCTTTGCAATCTTTTCATGAATAAATGTTGAATATATATATATATATATATATATATATATATATATATATATATATATATATATATATATATATATATATAGGCGGGTTTTGGACGAAGCACAAAAACTCAACTCCTTACACAAGAGGGCATAAGCATGTAAGAACCCGACAAGTAAACTATTCAAACTTCCAAGCATATGGTGATTTCTTAACAATGTAATAAAGACACAAAAGACACAAAAACGACTCAACCATATAAATGCACAATTAGTAAGCGTCACTTTGGGAAGAATGCGTCACTTCGCCAAGGCTCGAGTTAAGAAAGACAAATCAAGGTGTGTGACACCCGGACCCTAACCACCTACCCATCCCACACTTAAACCATGCAATGCCCTCATTGCATTTTAATGAAAAACAAGTAAAAGGAGGGTGAGATAGAAGCTTCCTAAACCGAGTGAGTTTGGGTCGAGCTCGATGGGGTCCACTTAAGCATCCAAGCAATAACCAAGCATGGCTTGTGTCTCTCGGCTCCATGAACTCTACTAGCTTATCAATTCGGCAAAGGTTTGAGTCAAAAAATGAAACACTATAAAAGAAAATCACATAAAGTCAAAAATACAAGAAAATATTCACATGAATCAAAACAAAACAAAACAAGGGTTAAAAAGAACCAAAAGATAATAATTTCTTTTTTAATTTTAGTTTTTCGAATGTTTTTAGATTTTTGTAATAAGAAAGATAGAAAGAAAGAAATGTAAAAATAAAAGAAATAAATGAAAAGAAACATGGGTTGCCTCCCAAGAATCGCTTGTTGTACGTCACTAGCTTGACGAACTTCCTTTTTAGTCATGGAGGAAAGAGAATGGGAGGATCCACCGAAGCCATGTCCTCCTTGTCGGGAGGATCCGTTCTTCAAAATGTTCTCGGGGCATCGCATAGCCCAAGTAAAGATCGTCGAGAAGCAAATGTTCCAAAGGTCATCTTGGTTCGATCTTCGGAGTAATGGTGGTTTTATAATGGCCCGACAACTCATCTAGAAACCAATATGAATAATGGTCAGCTAGTGTTCCAAACGGGCAAGAGGAGTCATCATGGGTAGATCTTCGGGTGGAATTGTGTTTTTGAAGTGACCTGATGACTCATCAAAAAAAAAGGAATAATGGCCGGCTAGCTTCTCCAATATTTAGTTGATAAACGGGGGAGAGAAATGACCTCTCTTGGTAGCCGCATTTAACTTCTTGAACTCGATCAACATCCTCCATCCCGTTTTATCCCTCGTGGCCAACAACTCCCCTTTTTCGTCCTCGAAAATGGATATATCACTTTTCTTTGGTATTATGAGGATGGGACTCACCCACTCACTACCAGCAATTTCGAGCATTAATCCTTCCTCCAACAACTTCAATTTCTCGTCTTCTACTATCTCCTTAAAATTTGGATTCAAATGCCTTTGGAATTCTCGAGATGGTTTGGCATCATCCTCCAAGACGAGTTTATGCATGTAAGTCCAAGGTCTAATTCCCTTAATAACTCCGGGTCTCCAACCAATAGCACCCTTAAGAACTTTAAGTACTTCAACCGACCTCTCCTCTTCTTCTCGATTCGAATTGGCAAAGATGATAATCGGCTTGCTCTCCTCTTACTCCAAATAGACATGCTTGATGTGGGACGGAAGAGGCTTAAGCTCGGGCTTGTGCCTCCTCTTGGTCTCGTTGGGGGTTAACTCGAACAATTCACCAATCCCCTCAAGATATTCTTCAAGCTTATTGATGGGATCGACTCCCAACCCATCATCAATAATCTCCACCTCCCCCGCCAGAATTTTGTCGTGGACCTCAACGACATAATCAAAATCTCTATTACTCAAGTCTTGGTCATATTGAAGCTCAATAGACTCGTCGTTACGAACAAGGGGTTCATCATCCTCTCCAAAAACTTTAACACAAGCCCCCGAGTCAAATTCATCCTCAATGCTCTTTTCCTTCATATAAACTTGTACGACCAACTCGCGGATCACGTCCATATGTAACCACTCTTCAAAAGATATTTTTGAAGGATTGGGCATAGGGGCTTTAGAGGTTGGGGCATTGTATGGGTTCGAGGACTTGTGGATGCCGTTGGGAAGTTCCTTTTCTAAAGTGGGACCCATGGGGCTGGACTCGGGAAGAGTAAGAACACTCGGAATAGAAACCACCTACTCGTCGGACGGCGGGACAATCGCATTATCAACCACCCCACACTTATCAAGGACCGTGACCGCAAGAGGATGCGAAGGTTGGCTTGGCAATTCTTCTATCTCATTAGCTTGATTGAGCATATTATCATCGCTTCCTAGTTGCTCCATGGTAGTGTGTAATCCATTGGTCGTAGCCTCAAGAGCATTGAACTTAGTAAAAAACGAGGCCGACGCCATGGGAAGAGATTGCATAATGACCAAGAGATTCAGATCAGAAGGTGGGGTAGGAGCATTCACCGGTACAAGTGGACCCACATGAGGAGTAACACCCGCATATGTATTGGCATAGCTATAATCTTGTTGTATGTGGTTGCTAGGATGAGAAAGAGGATTATGAGTCGGCGGTGGAGCAAAAGATGGTCTAGCACAACCGGATCCCTCTTGATATCCAAGACCCCCATACACTTCCTCCGAATGAGGCATCGACATATTGAACGAGGGATTTGAAGGACAAGGCGTGGTATCGTGACCAAACCTTCCACACGATGCACACGGGGGGTCTGGGCTTGGGCTATAAAACTTGGCAATTTAAGCCTCCAAAGCCGTTAATCTCTTTTTCAACTCAAGCTCCCAAGAGGAGGAAACTTAACTCACTTCACTAGCACTATATAACATTTCTTGAGAAGAACTTTGCTATGGAGGGAGGGATACACAAGAAGGGATAGGCGTCCCCAAAAATGTTTGTTAACATCTCCCATAGTGCGGATGGGGGGGGGGGGTCACTTAGAAAATTGGAGCTCACACCTCTAAACAACTCATACGGATCGGGCTTTGGAGCACTATTGTTGGCACCATTCGGGGCGTGATTGAAATTGTAAGTCGCCTCCACAAACAGTTTGTTAACATCTCCCATAGTGCTGGTGGGGGGGCCACTTAGGAAATTGGAGCTCACACCTCCAAACAACTCATACAGATTGGGCTTTGGAGCACTATTGTTGGCACCAATCAGGCATGATTGAAATTATAAGTAGGAGGACTTCCATACGGGCCGGGACTCAGAAATTGGCCGCCCACATTCCCATTTCGACTCGCAAAGTCACCATTATACATATTCGGACAATGATCGGGAACACCATAACCACCATATGGACCAGAATTTGGAGCGTTTATATTCGGAAAGTGATTGGAAGCACCATATTCCCCATACGGACCATTCGTACCCGTGAAGCCGTTATACCCAACATGGTTTGCACCATGCCCTCCCATGTTGGGTTGACCATTGCCGATTCCGCCATTAGCAATGTGGTCTGCACCATGCCCTTCCACGTTGCCAAAACCATTATACATCATTCCATTCCCAACATGGTTTGCACCATGCCCTCCCATGTTAGGAATGTAATCCCCATTGCCATAAGAGTGTGAAATGTATGACATGAGGAAAAGAAAGAAACATCAAATACAAAAGAAAACTAGAAACACAAAGAAACTACAAGCAATTTGAAAACCTTAACCAAGCCGAGTCGCAACAGTGCCATTTTGAAAGAGTAGTTTTAATGGTGATGAGAATATAAAGGGTTCATTGGCTTCGTATTATCGGAATTCGCGTTGCTAGCACAAATCAATGTGTTTTTAGCTTTGAGAAAATAAAATAAAAATGGAAATAAATGGAAATTAAAGCAATTAAAGCAAGTAAACAAAGGTAAATGCAAGTATTTAGGATGCCTCATGCGTATGCCCAAATTGAACTTGCAAGCGAAAATGAAAATAAGCAATTAAAAGCAAGTAAATGACAAGGTACAACTATGCTTGCATGAACATAAAATTTGAAATAATGTAAATAAACAAAAATCGAAAGCACCAATAGAAGGAGCAATGAAAGTTGACGTGAAAGTTTAAAACTTTACGAGAAATAACTAGAAACGAAAGGTAGATCTAGGATTCAACATAAAACAATGCATGGAAATAAAAAACCAAAATAAAGCATATGAAAGACTTAAATAAAAATGATCAAGGACTCGATCTATGATCTTGGTGTGTCACTCACCTAGATTTCATAGACAATTCACAATATCTAACAGAGCTAAGGCAAAATTCATAAAATGAAGAACAAGCATGAAATTTAAAGAACAAGCATGGAAATTAAAGGAAGCTTACTTGAATTAAGGAAAGAAGTAACAAGTTTGAATTAAATTGCAACAAAATAAAATCCAAGTGATGACTTGAATTCTTCTTGAGCTTACAAACCCAAGGAAAAGCTTGGAATTTAAATCTAAGATCTAAAGAGAGAAGTTAAATCTAAAACCTAGAGAGAGAAAATAGATCTAAAACTAGAGAGAGAAATTTAACCCCAAGCCCATGCAAGTGTTGGGAGGGGAGCTGGTACCCTTATTTGGGGCAAGATGTGGGGTTTAAATAGTTATTTGTAGGGGCAGAATCATTAAAACTCCATAATCCTCAAAAGTGCAGTCGATCGACTGCTATGCTACATCCAACGCCCAGCTCCTGTCGAGCTCTCCTCGATCGATCGACTGCTAGTCAGTCGACTGACTGACAAGGTAGTCGATTGGGCCATCGATTTACTCGGTTTTCTCGTCTTGGCACAGATATTGGGCTTTAATGTCTTGACTCGAAACTAGGCGCATGCTGGCACGTCTTGGAGTGAATCTAGCTCGTTAAACCACCTACGACATAAGAATTTTGAGTTCAAAAACCCACGAATCACACTAACTTCACCAACATCATAGATATAAAGCTTGAAACATTAAAATAGGAAAATAACCTAAAAGTCCTAACAAAACTTGGCTCAAAAATACTATAAACAATACTAAACTCTAATTAAAAACATGAGAAAAGCACCACAATTACATGCAAAACAACCGTACATGATGGTCGCCGTGAAAACAACATTCAGTGACGGGCTGAGTCGCGATTGGGTTTATGGGTTATGTTGACTCATTGACCTCGTGAGCTTACTTCAATCTTATCCCAATGGACTTTTCTCTTCATTATTTCTAGTCCAACTCTGCATATTTTTCCCATTTGTGCTTCTTCAAACCCAATTTGTCCAAATTAACTCCAATACTCCTATCAAAATAATATAAAAATACCAAACACGTAATAACATCCAAATAATAGGAATCAAAATTAAAAGACGTTAAAAACGTACAAATTGTAGTTAAAACCTAATCAAATAAGTCCCAATATGTGCATAAAAACAGTGTTCATCAACTCTCACAAACTTAAAAAGGGGACTTCTGCAGGCGATTCTGTAACCACAGGTAGCCCAGCTGACTTAATGATGGTCGCACATGAGACCGCACAAGACCACTTTGATGTTGAGGTGGGGGTTTGTTCGTTCTCAAAGAACTAAAAGTAAGAAATAAACATGAATATGGACATGGCAAAGATTAGGATGATGTGTTTGCTTCACAAGTATTATTTTTCAAAGTATAAACACAAAATCAAGAATTTAATCGAAACACCCTTTTTACCATTAACTTTTCACTCCAAATCAATGTTCCTCACAATTTGAAAGTGTTTCGCTCATCACACAAGTGTTTGATTGGGACGTGTATACGCTCAATATCATATTAGTGCATACATTCTAACACAAGCTTACAAATCATTTGTCTTTCTACTGCTCGGTGTGTACGAAAGACAAGAATCAAAAAGGACCTTTATTAAGGTTGTAATATAAGGTCTTTG
This sequence comes from Phtheirospermum japonicum, assembly GCA_014905375.1. Classification (NCBI taxonomy): domain Eukaryota; kingdom Viridiplantae; phylum Streptophyta; class Magnoliopsida; order Lamiales; family Orobanchaceae; genus Phtheirospermum; species Phtheirospermum japonicum. Next base: position 1,507,554 of record BMAC01000056.1, on the reverse strand, counting down.
GTAAGGTATAGAATATTTGGATAAAAGTGACTGTATTACAAACTAATGCACAAGAATACCACAACTACCCTCAAATTTAAATACTTGAAGTTTTTTATAATGATTCACCTTATCCTCAAAAACCAAAAGTTTAAAAGACTTAGCTTTTATAGCATAGGCTCTTAACCAACTCAATTGATATCCCAAAACTACTAAACTTATTTATATTTACTTGAAGCATTATTTACACATTACTTCTTATTAACTAAACTAAATATAAACATAGCCTTTATGGAATAGGCTTCAAAATCCTATCGCCAAAGTTTGTGTTTTTTAACAACCTTCACGCCTATAAAAACAAAATTATAAATTCTAATACCTAAGAATCGATCCACTCAAGTTAACCAACATAAAATCCTCAACTTTCACAATTCACAAAAATAATAATTTTCGTAACGCTTTTTGAGAGAATAAAGTGAGCTCATGGATAACAAAGAATGGAAGTAAGAAGCTCAACGGGACTAACTAGGGATTATTTATTTTTAGTAGTTTTGATATATGTATACATGCTCAACGGTTGCAAACCGACGGTTCACAGTTCGAATCACCAGTTCGGTTAGTCAAAAAATGACAAACCGCATCTGAACCGTGAAACTGGCCGGTTGCCAGCGGTTTGTGAACCGCCGATTCAATGTTCGGCCATGGTTCGGTTTGGCCGGTTTGGTCTTTTTTTTTGTTGAGTGTATTGAATTTTTTAACTTTTGAAATTCATATTTTTTGGTTTTTTCCCTATGTTTATTTTCATTTAGTAAAAAAAATATGTGAGGTTAAGTGAAAAAAATAGAAATAACATTTTGAATTAATTCAAAAAAAATATTAAAAAAATTTAAATTGAACTATTTAGAATATTAGAAGTTAAGAAATTTTAATTAGAAGATTTGAAATTTTTGAAGTTAGAATTCTTTATTTTTCTATTATTATAATCTTTTAAAAAATATATGAGGTTAAGTGAGAAAAGAGAAGTAACACTTTGAGATTTTGAATTAATTAAAAAGAAATTTAAATTGAACCATTTAAAATAAAGAGTTTATATTAGAATATTTGAAATTTTGAATTTAAGTGAGAAAATAGAAATAATACTTTTAATAAATTCAAAATAAAAATTAAAAATAAATTGGACTTGAACTATCTTCAAATATTTGAAGTTAAAATCTGAAATAAATTTCAAGTAATTATATATACGAGAAACATACATGATTTATGAACTTTGAAATGGGTGAGAATGTATTCAAATACTCGAATTTAAAATTTGAAATTGTTACTTTAAGCAATTGAAGTAAATTATATATTAAATTGTAACTCCCCACCCTAAAATCAAATTGCACATAATGTCCTTGTATTTTACTTGCCTTAAAGAGAGCGAAAGATATAAGTTATCACCAATTTATCGAATTGTTACTAGATCCAAGAATGATTACTATCTCCATTGCGATCGTGGGGATATTACTTATAAGATAAAGTATTTTTCTTGTTGACTACCAATTCAAAATATCGAATGAGTTCGGTATTAAAAATGACTTAGAACAGATATTTTATAAGTGTAAAAACAAAAGACAAACCGGCGGTTTGAACCGCCGGTTCACGGTTGAAAAAATGCTCAAACTGGAACTGAACCGCCTTATTAGTGGTTTCAGTTCTGATTCAAATCATGGCCAACGGTTAACCGAACCATTGACCCCTGGCTCAAATCGGTGAACACCTCTACATATATAGATATGGTTGGGATTGGATTTCAAAAATATTAAATCATTTCAAGTCTTTCGTACACTATGCAACGTCAAGATAAAAACCAGAGTAAGTTCTAAAGAGATACGAACATAATATATAATTCGCACAATAAAGAAAGCTAATTGTTCATAATTAACAATAAAAAAGGGTTCAAATCTCATAAGTATATCATTCTTTTACAACAAGAAGCTAAGGTCTTTTAGTAAGGCATAACAATTACGTTCAAGTATGTGTTTTTTTAAATATAGAATAATTTTTGCAAATCACCTCATCCTTAGCACATCATCAATTATTTCAAAAAAGTCCACATAAATGCATATTTAATCAAATGAATAAAAAAATTATTACAGTCCCAATTATCCACAAACCCCATTTTATTTCTAATAAAGAAATTAAACATGCAAATGAAATAAATAAAATAAATAATAAATAAAATGACTAATGCAATCCTACATAAAATTCAAAATGATAATACATGGCCAAAGTAAACCACATTTCCATCACCCACAAACTTATTTGCTACTATGTCGTAATAAGTTTGGATATGAAGAAAGTGGTTTATGTTGGTCGTGACTCACAAGATCCACATGAGTTGTGCGGGAAAGGTTTGGCTTCATGTTCTCTAATTTCCTTGTCCATTCGTCGAATAGCTTCCTTCATGGACTTCATCTTTCTCTTCAAGCTCTTCACTTTTCCCCGTAACTTTCCATTCTTCTTGTCCATCCCAACTACTCGATATTGTAACTTCACTATAGTCTCTCCATAATGTACTAATCTCACATCAAAAGCTCTATGTTGCTCTTGGATTACTTCTCAAATCTTCATAGCTCATCATGGGAATGTTCGTAAATTGGGAATGTTCATAAATTGGGAATGTTTCTTATCCACCACCTGCTACATGGTGATCTACCTCTCTTTGAAGATCTTCTTTGAAGCTCCGATGAGTCTAAGCCCAAGTTCTTTTTGTTTCTTAATCCCCTGAGTGAGGTGAGGGTGGTATCCAAAAGAGGGAATTCGTCTCCCCAATTTGTTGGAGCCAGAATATGACTTTGATTTGAATAATCATTATAACTCTCCTTAAAGGTCGATATCTATCTCTTTGGTCACAGGGACAACCTCCTAAGTCTCAAATTCGATGCCCATGGCTAGTGATTTGTATATATTTGTGTATATTTTTAGTATATTATTGTATCTTTTATGTGGGCTTTAGTCGGGTTTGAGCCATATTTTGGCAAAGTTACCATTATGGCCCTATTTTCACCCTATATAAACCCACATTCCCATCTTCACAAAAAAAAAGGGAGAAAGAGAGAGAGCATGTTTAAACTTTTAGGGTTTGGAAGCGTTATCCTCTTTTCATCTTTTTTCACTTTCAAGCATAAACAATCCCTAGTTACCTTAGCTTAGCTTGTAAAATTTTATCTTAGCACTTATATTAGCTTAGTTTGTGGTGTGAAGAAGCTTAATGTACTTGGTGAAGCATTTACACTTTTGGCTTTCAGGACTTGAAAAACCTTTATACGTAGGGTAAATTGTAATTGTTGTTCTCTTATGTAATTTTTATGGATGTCTGAAGGTCGTTACTTTCTTATGTATGATTTGTAGTTTGGATGTTTAAGCTCTTCTTGTTTTGTTAATGTACTTTTCAATTTCCTCCATTGTTGTGTTACTGCTTCTTTTTAAGCCTCTTTCCTTTCTTTTGGCATGATTTAGATAGTTGTTAGTGGAGAGTAAGTGGGTTTAACCACATTTTTCTTTGTAGTTGACTTGTAGTGTATAATAGCTTTTTAGGTTAGTAGATGTGCAAGACTAGTTTGTTTAACTTGTTCAAGAGTAGTTTAAAAGTATTTTTCTCCAAATGCTTGTGTTAGTTTATTTGTGTTTTTAGTTATTAACTCATGATTTCACTAATTGGATTATACATTTTTTTTCACTGGGTTAATTATATCCATACTTGGTCTTAGTTTATGTTATTATATTTCTTAATGACTGTAGATTATAATTTTTGGGTTTAAGGACTAAATGAGTTTAAAACTATCAATTGGTAATTATTGGGTGTTTAATTGAGATTCGGGATTGATAACCCCAATTTGTAGATTAAGTGTTCGATAAATTTCTAATTGATTATGAAGACGAGTTTAAAACCCCATACCTCCATTTTATTGATCCCTTCAAAGTCTTTGATCTCATTTATCGCCATTTAAATTATTGTCTTAGTTGTTAAAAACTAAAAAACTGAAATTTGATAGTGTGTTTATGATAGCTTTTTTCTTTATTTTCTCTTTCGTGTAACAAACACAATAACCACTTCCGATTAGACTTCCTTGTGAGATACTACTTGAGTCACCTCACTGCACTATGACCGATTTCGTTCTCTTGCGGGTGATCCTCAAAACGTTTGTAAAATTAGGGCGTTTGAGATCACTTCAATTGAAAATTGGAGTTATCATCCCTCCGATGTAAATGGAGCCCACGTTGGTTTTTGCTTGTCTCTCTAATTGGTTACAATGGCTTCACCACATCAAATTTATTTGTCACCACACTCCACAAGATAAAATCTTCTTCACTTCTCATCTCCTCATTCTCAAATCTATCAAAGATCATAGAGGCCATGACACGCTGTATATATCAAAAAACTGGGTTTTGGATTTTTGACGCCCTTGAAGTTTCTGAATCGGATTTGTTAGGGGTCGTCATGACCCTTGCTTTTGCAATGTCAACCAAAAGTTTCTCAAGCTAAAGAGATGTGGGTGCTCATTGTAGAATCCTTTGCTTCAAATTCTGAGGAATTTGTTTAGCTTCTTAATGGAAGTATGATGAATTAATTTCCCAATTGAAAAGTCATCCATGTCGGTTTCTCCGCATCTGATTCTTTAATGGGTGAAACAATGCTCAGAAACTCCAACGTCATGCGTTTGTATGTTAGAAAATGTTCATCAACCCATTATTCCATCCGACTCAACTAAAGAGTCGAATGATGTCGCCTTCAATCTATAGTGCTTGCATGCACGTAGGGCTTGCAAATTTGGTCGGTCGAATTTCCATTTTACTAAACTGGTCCCACTTCCTCTGGCTTTCGAGTGAGATTAGATGAATCCGAAGTAATGCCTGATCGGTGTTCGAATTGGGGACATACACCTCTTAGCTTTCGGAGGGATTGCCTCCTTGACGGTTTGATACTCACCTTGATGACATTTTCTACAACCAAAACTCCAATGCAATGTACATTCTTGTATCAATTCTTGTTAAATTATACTCACAATGGTCTTAATGTTCACATGAAATCAATAAAAACATGCATAATTCCAAGTAAAACTTCAAGGAATTTTAAGTCTAAAGATCGTTGTATTCATATATATCCCCGAAAGTCATGAACCTCCTCCCACCCACCCCCACCCCCCAAATATCACGTAATTCAAGAATTAAGGCTAAATCATCATAGTTCATGCTCCATATTATTTACATAAACTTTCTCGAGAATTTACTTGATCTCTAGGTTAGCCGATTCCACTTGGTCATTTTCTTATAGATGATGATCACTCGGTCCTTCACTTCATATTTCTCTAATATCACTTCCAATAGCCATCAGTTCTCCAAAATTAGTTATGATATTTTTTCGAAAGAAACCTAACACCACTTTGACATTGCTTGTCTTGGTCAGAATAGCTTCCATCCATCGTGAAACTTAGTCCACCACCAATACCCTTTCATATATATAGCGCAAGCCCGTTCTTCTTTTTGGCCTTTTTAGAATCGAAATACCTAACCTAATTAATAAGAAATTCCCTCTTGATAGGAAACGACCCCAATGAAACCAATCCCCCAAACGTCCAAAAGCTCAACTTCTATGATGTTGGTTAAGGTCATCTCATGACTTTTTGATATATTCCCCATTCTTTGACACCTAGCACAATGGCGAATAATGTCAAAATAATCTTTATAAATCCAAGGCCAATAAAAACCACTTTGTAAAATCTTATTAGCGGTTCGATTTGCAGCAAAGTGACATCACCTGGTGAATGATGACATTGGTTTATAATATCTCCCCATTCTTCTTGAGGAGCACATCTTCATATCACTGCATCACTACAACATCTAAACAAGAAGGATCATCCCACGCGAATTTTTTTTTATATCATGATAAATAAATTCTTTTGATAATAAGTTAAATCAGGGGGAAGAACACCAACAACCATATAGTTAACAAAATTGGTGTACCATGTGACTTTTGACTCAACATATAATATATATTCATCCAGAAAATTTTTATTAATGAGTACCTTTTGGTTCTCACATTCTACCAGGTTCTCTAGTCGAGAAAGGTGATCTGCAACTACGTTTGCACATCCTCTTCAATCTTTATTCTCTATTTTAAAATTTTGAAGTAAAAGAATCCACCAAATTAACCTTGATTTTGCCCAAGGTTGTCAAAATCATATTTTTAATCGAATCGGTCAAAGATTTTGAAAATCAAATCATAATCGTAAGATTTATGAAAAAATAATTAAAAATTAATATTATATACAATTTTATTTTTAAATACTATATAATATTTCAAGTAATTATTAATATAAAATCTTGACCAATCAATATTTAAATTGTTTAATTGGTATAAGTAAATGACTTATCGGTAAATACCTAATAATTATAAAATAATAACCAGGCTCATTAACAATCATAAAATAATACTTAGGTCCACTCAAACACCAAAACCCAATCAAACACATATTAAATTTAAAAAAGCCCAATTAAACACATTAATTTATAAATAACAAGTATTGAGCTTCATCATTTGCAAAACCCTACTAAAATTGATTTATCATTTACGCTGCTCACTTTATCTCTCTCCTTCTCTCTACTGTATCTCAGTATCTCTTTCTCAGTTTCTTGCTTTCGATACATAGAGCATAATAACACACAAAGTCATGAGTAGATAGTTATACACTGTACAAAGATACTGATAATCTGGGCGAGAGCACCGAACATAGCGACACAAAGCCCGACTCGTTTGCTTACTGCCATGGATGGCTGCCTAGAAGTACCTACTGCTGACTCTCGAAATTTCACAGGATCGGATGAATCGGCCTAAATCAAGTTGAATGATTTTGTCCGATTCTCATATGATTTCAATATGATTCTATGAAACTACAGTTTTGCATACAATTCAGATCAATCTGTTGGTTGAATCATAAAATTGTACGATTCTACAACTCAACTCGCGATTTGACAGCCATGATTTTGCCTCTTTCTTCTGGAATAGATGTCGAATAGCTGCACGATCCATATACACCATTTTTTTAGTTCCTACCGAATAGGATAGAAATTTTTCAAAAGAATACACCATTGCCAACATTTCTCTCTCCGCCGTGGTGTAATTAGATTGAGCAGCATCAAGAGTTCTACTCACATAATAAATCACCCGAAAGAACTTGTCTCTTTTAGCCTAAAACTACTCCAACCGCTATGTCACTTGCATCACACACCAACTCAAATAGTTCTGACCAATCAGGTGCACAAGCACTGGGGCACTCACATATGCATTCTTCGAGGTCTCAAATGCCTTTGTGTACTTATCACAAAAACCAAATGCAATATCTTTTTCAAGTAAACGATATAAGGGTTTAGTAATTTTAGAAAAATCTCGAATACACCTTCTATAAAGTCTGACATACCCTAAAAAACTCCATACGGACTTCTCATTCGTCGATGGTTGGAGTTTTTCGATAGCCATTATCTTGGCTCGGTTGACATCTAACTTGAAGAAGATACACGATGATCAAGCACTATGCCATCTCATACCATAAAATGACACTTTTTCTAATCGAGGACCAAATTAGTCTCATCACATCTCTGTAATACCATAATTAGATTTTCCAAGCAATAGATGGACCAAAAACTAAAAAAATCAACCATAAAAACCTCCATGATATTTTCGATTTAAAACCATGAAAAATGGACATCATACATATTTGAAAATGATCTTTTCGAGTTGCTGCATTTATTTTACGATAATCAATACACACTCTACAACTAGTAACTAACCTAGTAGCATCAACTCATTCTTATCATCTTTCACCGTTATCCCCACCATTTTAGGCACAACTTGAGTAGAACTCACCCACTCACTATCTAAAATAGCAAAAATAATCCCTACATCGAACCACTTAAAGACTTCTTTTCTTACTACTTCTTGCATAATCGGATTTAACCACCTTTGATTTTCAATACAAGGTTTATTCATATCTTCCAGCAAGATTTTATGATTGCAAATAGACGGGCTAATCTCTTTTAATTTCGAAATTGTCCATCCTATATCCAATTTATATTTTCTAAAAACTTGCAACAATTTATCAAGTCCATAACTAGAAAGTTAAGCTGAAACGATTACCTGATATATGTCATTCTCACCAAGGAAGTCATGTTTCAAATGATCCGGTAGTGTCTTCATTCTAATTTAGAAACTTTCTCGTCTTTTAGCTCTACTTTCTCATCTACTTCTTCTTGCTTTAGTTCAACAAATTTTACTGCTTTTCTCCATATCTCCTACAAAACATCCAAAGCACTCACATAATCAAAAACACCATCATGATCATCATTATAAATAGAAAAGAGTGCAAATACAATTCTAAAGAGTCTTTGGTTGAAGACATAATCAAGTCATCATCAACACAAGTTTCAACGTCTATCAATTTACAATCTTCAACTCTTTGAAAATCATTTTCACCGTGAAACTTCATAGCACGACATATATTAAAAACTATATACTCATCGTTGGCATGCAATGTGAGTTATCCCTTTCTTACATCAATAAGTTCTCTTCGCATGTCTAAGAATGGACACCCAAGTATCAACGGCACATCTCTGTCTTCCTCCATGTCTAATACCACAAAAACCACCGAGAAGATGAATTCATTCACTTTCACAACCACATCTTTGACTATACCTTTCGGATTTGTCAAAGATATATGTGCCATTTGAAGTGCGATGGTTGTTGGTTTGATGTACCAATTTCTAACTTTTTAAAAATTGATAATGGCATCAAGTTTATTATGTTTGCTCCAAGATCAAATAAAGACTTTCTCAAATAAGTTTCCCCCCGTGATGCACGCGATTATAAATCTTCTCGGATCCTTGCATTTGATAGGTATATTCTTTTAAATCACCACACTAAACTCCTTGGTGAGATTCGCTGTTTTGTATGCCCTAAGCTTCCTTTTCTTTAGTAATCACATCCTTCAAGAACTTTTCATAATCAAGCATCTGTTGCAAAGCATCAACAAGAGGATTATAAATATAGATTTTTCTAAAGATCTAAAAATCTAGCAAATTAATCATCCAGTTTCATTTGTAATCGTTGTGGAAAAGGTAAATAAGAGAAGTACGAGTAGATCCTGGCTTCTCAACACCTTTTTCTTTCTCAACTTGTGGTTCTTCCTCGTCAATCTTCTCCTTGATCACTTTCTCCAACTCTTTTTACTCTTTTGATTTCAAAATCCGGCATTGTTGGAATATCATACTCGATGCCACTCCTCAAATGAATGGCCTTGCATTGCTTGATTGGATTAACTTTTGTATTGCTCGAACATTTCCCCTTTTGGTGTTGGTTTCCTATAATGGTGGCCAATTAGGAAAATTGCGTTTCAAGAGACTTCGTGTGGCCTCTAAATGACTCATTCACTCGAGTTAGACTTGCTTTAATTTTCTCAAATTGGGAATTTTTTCTTCACCCATAAATGATGTGAACATCTTTTCCATGCTTAGTTACTTTTTCTCAATGATCACTCCATTCGTAGGCGAGAAATTTGGGGGTGGTTGGAGTGAATTGTCTTTGATTCAAGAAACTCACATCTTCAACCGCATTTTGCATGACAACTCCACTTAGAAAGTGTTTCCAAATTTTGAGACATCATCATGTCGAATTTATTATTCATGGCTGCCACTTGTGCCACAAAAACGGTCATTGCCCCATTTTTGTTCCCCATTGCTATAAGACATTCCATTGGCCAGTGGTAATTAATTTCAGCCATTTCCTCCAAGATGTTCATTTCATCGGTTGTGCTCCTTGCTAATAATGTGCCTCTTGATGAGGCATCCACGATCATCTAGTGTTTTTCATATTTCTCATCCGAATCCTCACTCTAACACTCGTTCTCACTGTTGGGATTGTTCTCCAACTCAATGGGATAAAGATTGATGCATTTGGATTGAATTTAGGTTCCATTGTATAAGTTCAAGTCAAATCTCAGCATTTAAAATATACAAATAACAATTTCTGGATAGTTCGCGACCCATTTCGCGACCGCGAATAAGGTCACGAATGGTTTCCATGAAAAAAGCATTCAGTAACGGGCTGAGTCGCGACTGGTTTCTAAGGCCCCATTGACTAATTGACCTCCCGGCTTGCTCCAGTCTTAGCCTAATGGACTGTTCTCTTCATTGTTTTCAGTCCAATTCTTCATGTTTTACCCATTTGTACTTCTTCAAGCCCAGTTTGTCCAATGTAACTCCAAGAATCCTACAAAAACAACATAAAAATACCAAGCACATAATAAAGTCTAAATAATAGGGATTAAAGTAAAAAGACGTTAAAAAAGTACAAACAGTAGTTGAAACCTAATCAAGTAAATTTCAATATGTATGTGAAAACCGTATTTATCACTCATACGTATTATACCTTATGTTGTATTCAAGAAGTTTCATTTTTTACTGTTAGTCTTTATGCAAAAAAAAAAAAAAACACTTTTTCACTTAAAAGTGTTTCTCTTTATGTATTGTATTGTAATCAAGTAGTCAACTTCATATATAACAGTGGCAACTTAATATATAACAGCGGCACATTTTCATTTCACTATCACTTTTTGCATTAGAACATGTCACTTTTCCAATAAAAATTGTCACTTTTGTACAAAAATTATCACTTTACAAATTAATTTATAATCAAATATTTGACATAAAATATAACAATGTTACTTGTGCACTAAAAAGTGTATTTTTTCACTTAATATTGCCACTTTTTTACTAAAATGTGTCACTTTTACACATTATTCATAATCATTTTTTTAACTTGAAATATAATAATATCACTATTGCACTAAAACATGTCACTTTTTCAATTGTCAATCTTGCACTAAAAATTATCACTTTTATATTAATATGAAAGTGACACTTTTTGGTGTAAAAGTGACACGTTTTGAGCTAAAACAACAATAAAGTTCATTATATGACGATGTCCCAGATATTCACAATGTTTAACATGTCCCTTAACACGGCGAGATTAAGTCACACAAACTCGTCTTGTCTGAACGAATAAGTAGGGTTTAAGCAGTCTGAAATTCTTGCTTTGGGGCACTTTCTTCGATTCTTTTTTAGTTCTGAATGTATCTCTAGCAGCACTTGTGGACCCCGCTTATTTCTTCTGGTCATCTGCAGCTTGGGAAACTGCAATAAGTCGATTGCATCAGATGTTATCCTCTTTCATCTTTAACATAATCACGAGTTAATTACAAAAATGAGATTGGAAATACTACACAGTAATTATAACATTGATTTTTCGTTTTATGTTATTTTGACATAAAAGGAACATTATGATATTTTATTATAGTATGAAAAGCAACAATTCTATGCAGGTCAATAATACATCCAACACTATATATAACCCCATTATCTCATCTCAGTCGCTTGATCTAACACCTAGGCAAGGTCTTAACCAAGTTAGGCAGGATTTATATAGAACTAGGCGGGTCCAGTTGGAAGTAACAAGTAGCCAGATTTTTTAGAACAATTTTTAAACTTCAATATAGAAAGATAAAATGATTCGGCCTATTTATAGTGTCTAAGATAGCTAAGACAGAAACAAGTCACTACTGGTACTGAAATAATCATGAATTACAACCTTGAGTTTAGACATAATTCAAGGTACACATGAAACACTCATAAAATGCAGTTTCGAGCAAATAGAAAATAATGAGAAACTGAAAAAAGTTGTCAATGCCTAAGGAACTTTAGAAATAGTCAGTTGAAACCTATCCTCATTAGTTTCTAAACAATTTGACCCGGTCAATCAGCAAGGCCATTCAGATTTTCTCTTCCTGATCCATTCACAAGACGACCATTATAGAGATTGTATAGTGCATAGATAAAGAATTGTTACGAATTTTGAACTTTTATAATTAATCATGCATTTATGCAAAACAATACCTACTTTCACCCACTGCGCTGTATGAAAATGCATAATAAAATTTATCGAATCATCACAAGACTTGCTGATAAAATGAGCTCGCACATATATATATATATATAACAAATATAAAATATAAAAGTCTTATATCATCATTATCAAATCTAGTGGGTGTAAATTATATTTATTCCTTTCACTATGATCATCTTTTATCATATGATCACATGAGCATAACACTCCAATCAATAAATGAGAATGATTTATAACCATTGAATTTTAAAAATATCAACACATATGATGATGTCCTATCAAAATGTTTTTTATACTCTTTTCATTTTAAACGAGACTTGTGATGATCTGATAAGTTTTACTGCGTCATTATCAATATAATATTACATTTAATGTAAAAAAAAATTTTACAAAAAATAATGACTTTTATAAAAGTGTACTAACATTAATGAGTTGTTAATGAAGTGGACTATTAATCTGACTAGTTGGATGGACGAGAAATAATTGGGATAAAAAAAAGTTGAACAAAACTAAAGATTGATTATGTATGTTAGTGACATTATTATGTCCAATGACACTACTTTCATATTTAGCGGCACTATCACGCATGCATACAAATAATTAATGTTGCATTGAAGCTTATATCATAAGATTATCATAGTAATGCAAAACTTAAAAAATAAAATAAAAAATATCATTGTAAATGTTATGTGATATTATTGTGTATATTTAGTGGCCTTATTGTGCATGTCTCATCTACCTAATATTGCAAGTCACTTGACTGATATCATAATTAATTTTATATATATGTCATTGACCCTAAATTCATGCACACTACTAGAGCGTTTAAAATTAGCAAATTATTGCTTACGTTGAAATAAAAAACATGAAAAACAAAACTAAGAAAAAAGAATTTTAAAAATCATAAAATAAATATATTATTATTTCTGCATCGTCACACTGTGTCGATCTCTCAAGATCTTAAATCTTATATAAATTGTTCTAATTTTTGTACTAAGAACCTTTCTCACTTGAGACCACTATCCGGTATAATCTTCACTATATCCAGATGTCCTAGTGAACAAAAAAAAAAACATAAGAACCTTGGATTTTTCACTACATCCAGATGTCCCAAGGAACAAAAACACCATGTGAAGCTTGGATTTTTCACAATATCCCAGGGAACAAAAAAACCACGTGAACCTTGAATGAAATAGTAGATTGCAAGTAATATCAACTCCATAGGAGAAAATTAAAAAAGAAAAGAAAATGTTGGGATGTTAAAGCTATGTTTGGACAATGATTTAAAATTCTCAATTTGGATTTTGAATTCCGAATAGTAGTGCAGAAATGATTTTCTAGAACAGACATTCTAAAATGCCTCAGATAAAGGCGTTCTAAAATATCATCCGGTGGTATTTTCGTAATAAAAAAGTCATATACTAGAACGCCTTTAAAAAAGACGTTCTGGTATATTCAATATCTAGAACGCCTTTAAAAAAGACGTTCTGTTATATTCAATATCTAGAATGCCTTTATAAAAAACGTTCTGGTATATACAATTATTTAGAACACCTCTAAAAAGACGTTCTAGTATATGCAATTATTTAGAACGCCTTTAAAAAAGACATTCTAATATATTAACTTATTTAGAATGCCTTTACAAAAGGCGTTCTAGTATATGCAATTATTTAGAACGCCTTTAAAAAAGACGTTCTGATATATAGCCATGTTTCTTCCCTAAATCCCCCCAAATTAGAGCCCTCGTTTTCATCTTCCTTTCACAAAACTCAACAGCCCCACTCCGCCTCCCGATTTCAATCGCCGCCGCCCCCTACTCGGCCGACACCACCATACCTTGCTTTCAAACATCGTTGATAGCCGTCGAGACCACCACAACTATAACCCACGACAGATGTGATAGGGCTCCGATAGCCCACGCAGCGCCAACAATCACTACACCGGATCTCCTCCTTCTCCAACAGCACTGACGAGCTCGCGCACCAGCGCCAGCACCGCCGTCCACCAGAACCGCCACCATTCTCTCTCACCTTCCGCAGCCCCAAATTCCGACCACTCCTAACATATCCCCAAAATAATTTTCACAAACAATAATTCCCCACTAAAATTTCTAAAATTCAACCGCAACACCAAATTGTACCACGACACGCATCGTTTTCATCTCTATTCTCTCTCTTGTACGCCATGACCTCCGCTTCGGCTTCTTCACGCAAGGTACCTTATTTTAATTTAATTTATTCATTTATTTGTGTGTACAAATAGTTGATCATTCATATTATTTTTTCCTGAAAATCTTGAGTGTCTTTTCAATCTAGAATTAATTTTTTTTTGGCTCAAATGCGTTGAGCAAGATCGCATGCAAAGGTATGTAGAAAGAGCTTGTGGAGTGGCAAGTCAATCCGCCTTTGGGTTTCAAGCACAAAGTTACTGATAATCTTCGAAGGTTTCTGTTTTTTTATTTGTTTTTTTTGGTTTTGTTTTACTTATGACTGTCAGTTTTCTTCTTTAAATTTCAATTGGTGCAGAATTAGTGATTTCTGGTAACTATCGATTGAATTTGGTAATATTAGATGGGTAATTAACGTCAATGGTGCCCCTGGGATGCTGTATGCCGGCGAAACATTTCAGCTTCAGGTTGATTTCCCGGAGCATTATCCTATGGAGGCCCCACAGGTGGTTACTTATTTAAATGTATAACTATGAGTTGGTTAAATGCAATTTTATTTATTTATGATTTCAATTGTCGATCGCATTTGTGGGATTGTTATGCAGTTTTTTTAGATTCGGATTATAACTAATTGCACAAGTCTGTGTTGCTGATTTAGGATTCTCTTCGTTCATTCCTCCTTTTTTTCCTGGGTTGTCAACAGAGAGGGCTGGAGTTTGATCTCAACGAGGTGCCTCCGTGTGTCTAGCAGGTATCTGATCATAATTAGTTAAGTGCTAATTAGATAAATAACACTAATTAATTAGTAGTGGTGGTGATAGCTCTGTTCTGAGCCAAATCTTGGAATACTATGATAGTTATTTTGATGAAAACTCCTTGGTGTTGGGTCTTCTCACATAATTGGTTTGGACTGCAACTGTTTTAAACTTTACTAAACATTAATCTATCCTAGTCTGGTATTGGCCTTCAAATCTATTCATTGAATATTTCATTTGGTCCATTTCTGATTCATATCATATGATTTCTAATGAGCTCCTCTTAAGGTTGAAGAGAACATCTGTAAGTTTGAGAAAAAGGGTTTGACACCTTCTCAGATTGGTGTTATCCTTCATGATTCTCATGGGATTGTTCAAGTGACGAGCGTCACTAGCAGCAAGATTTTAAGGATCCTCAAGGCTCATGGTAAATTTTGTCTGAATCCTAGGTTTCATTGTCTCATATAGGTATAACTGGATATCTAATTTATTTTTTTTGGTAATTTGTTGCTCCACAGGGCTTGCTCCTGAGATTCCAGAGGATCTGTACCACCTCATCAAGAAAGTTGTTGCTATCCGTAAGCATCTCGAGAGAAACAGAAAGGATAAGGATTCCAAATTCAGGCTAATTCTTTGTTTGTTTGGTAGACGTTTTTTATGTAGCTAATAGCTATCATTTATTGTAAATGTTTTATGTATATTGATATATTACATATATAATGTGAAGGTTATATGATATAAATTTGTGATAATGTGATGATTGGAGTTTGTAATTTTTTTTATTAATATAATTATATTTATATGTATAATGATAATGTGATGATTGGTTTCTATATAGTGGTTAGGATTTTGTTAAAATATTGTGGAGAAAAAGGAAGTTTGTTTTGATGGGAAAATGGGTTAAATGTTTGGTTTAGTTTTGGTTGAATTTTAGCATTGCCTGAAAAGACAAAGTCTAGTTAATGGAACATAATTTATGATTTCTGAGATGTTATTCTAGCTTATAAAATGAAATGTGACAATTGGTAACTACATCCAAGGCACTTATACTGCTTAGTTGTTGTGGGCTCTATTTTCTTGAACTTGTTTATGGTGATTATCTGCATTTTTAAATGATTCTAATCCTGGAAGAATCTGTTTAGTCACCATGGTTCTTAAAGCAAACAAGTCTAATGATATCTGATGTGATATTGCTAGGGAAATCCAATATTAGGAGTTCATTTTTATCTAGACTCAGATGATGTCTTGGAGTTGAACTGTCCACATGACTCTGGTAATGCACCTGGGCTTGGGAAAGCTCTTTGTCATGCTGTATCTGATGCTGATGGGATGTTCATGTTCACATCAATACCATGTGGTACTACTCTCTACTTCAATTTTTTTTTTTTTAAATTTTAGTGCTAGGCATGCATGGATTTTATTGGTTTGTTCATTCTTATCCAATGCATGGATTTTATTGGTTTGTTCATTCTTATCCAATGTATGTTACCCATATTGAGAAGTTCTGACTTTAAACTTCTGCATGCTCCAAATATAACCTATTCATGCCAAAGACTCTTAGACTTCTCAGGACTTTGCTTTATGTGGTCATTCGTGTTAAACTCAGGCCTTTTATCATGATTAAGTTGTTTCGAGGAATTATTCTGTCTACTCAAAAAAGGAATTACTCTGAATTGATTTTGTGTTTCTTTTGTACTTATCAAGTCTTTTAGCTGGCATAATGTGGTCTTTTTATTTTGCAGTATGCAAGTGCTTTGCTTGGAGATTTATTTTTTCCCATTTCTTTTCAACATTCCTTATGCTGGTAGCGTAATTTTTGGGATTTGGATTTTTTCGTGGAGATGCTTCCACATTGCCTCCTTTATTGGAATAGTTGAATTCATATTGACATTGATTGGTCCCATTTGGGACATAAGTTGGGGCGTTTTAATATCTTTCCACATGTTCCCAGTTCTCTCCTTATCCATGTAGTAAAGTTAAATAGCTTCGTCCTTATAGCTTTGATAAGTTGGGTTGTTTTACACGTCAAATGAACCTCATGCCCGTCTACTTGTACCTAGGTGCTGGGTTAAGTCCTGTTCCAGTGATATTACTGAAAAGTTATTTGTCTCTGAACTTCTATTCTTGAATGCATCTGCTACAGCCCCACATTTTTTGTAAGGTGATATTGTAGTTCCTGGTTCCTAGCTAATGAATTTTTTAAACCTATCAGGGACATACAAGCCCATACCTTTCTACAAGGGTGAGAATACATTTTTTGATGTTTCACCTCCTTCGATGATGGTCTCTTTTCAGCACGATCATGTTATAGTCCCTCAAAAGTTCCAGGCAAAGGTTTAGCTGCTTTGTTTATCTTGCAAAACTGTTTTAGTTTAAGCTAGTAATGGATCCCTGAGTGTGTGTCAAAATATGACGGCATGCTTCCAATTGTGTATTCTGTTAGGATCCTACTTCCAGTTTTACTTGATATTGAGTTCATGCCTAAATGTATTAAAGTTATGTATTCATTTTCGAAAACTGTGTCTAGCTGAGTTGTGCATTTTATAATCTTCTTTATACTATATTGGCTGCTTGAAATGTGTCTCTGCATGAGACTGTTGTTTCACTCTTATCTTGAAAATAAGTATTTTTAAATTATGTATTACCCAATAGGACCAATGTTATGTTAGTTTGTTATGTATTATTGATTCAAGCTTTTGTGTTACCTACTTATGAAAATTTGTCAAAAGATCAATAGCTTGCCCGCAAGAGAACGGGGTCGCGCGTAGTTTGGCAACTTGACTCGAGTCGTCTCTCGAGAAATATACAATCGGAATTCTCAAACAGTTTGTTCAACTCAAATTCACATACATTGTGATTGTTTTGATTATCTAAGAATTTAAAACGCAAGAACTATAATTAAAACTAGGAAATTAAATTCAGCTATTCGAACTTATAATCTAGAGAAATTATTCTAAGAACCTTAAACAAGATTAACTAGCATAAATGAACATCAATTATCTAGAACGAAATGGAAATGAAGTAAACTAACCAAGCATGAATAATAACTAAACATTAATTAAACTAAGATTACAAATTGCAATATCAAAAACATCTAAGGTTCAAAGCATCAAATATCTCAAGAACAATTATCGAAAAGCAGCTACTTAATCGCATAAATTAAACTATGAAAACGAATAAAAGGTTTAGAGTACTTATTAAACTAGAAAGCGTAGTAAATTCTCCAGCTACTCCGGAGGGGTGATTGATCTTGGTTGAAGAACGGATCGCGAACGGACGGTTGGAGCTTGACGATCCTCGAATCTTCAATCTTGATCACTTGTTGTTATTAAGGTGTGTATGGTGTTGTTGTCGAGCCTCACGATCAGGAATTCAGTGTATATGGGTAGGAGTGTCTCGTTTGGGACGGATTTGGAAGGGTTTAAATAGATTTCCCTTTACTTAGAGCATAAGAAACCCTAAAATTCCCGATTCTGGGCCGTCGCGTCGATGGTGCGTCGACTGACGCGTGCTGGTGTTCGGCGTCGGTGCTGCCTGGCGCGCGCGTCGGCTGGGCGGTTGCGTCGACGGTGTGTGTCGACATCGACGCTTCAGCAAGTAGCATCGACGTCGCGTCGACATAGATGCGTCGACATCGACGCTTCAGCAAGTAGCGTCGACGTTGTGTCGACATCGACGCTTCAGCAAGTAGCGTCGACGACGCTTCAGCAAGTAGCGTCGACGTTGCGTCGACATCGACGCTTCAGCAAGTAGCGTCAACGTTGCGTCGATATCGATACTTCAGCAAGTAGTGTCGACGTTGCGTCGACGCTGCGTCGACTGACGCAGGTCATGACTCGCGTCGACGGAGCGTCGATGGTCACGTCAGTCGACGCGGCTGCGCGTCTTCCTCCGTCTCCTTCTATCTGTTTGCTACTCGTTCACCGGAAAGTTCGTTCTCCATTTCGCGAGTATCAACTTCATCTAATTATGCGCCGAACTCGTCCGGTTACTTAGCTGTAAAGTGAAAAACCACAAATAATCACTTATTTGCATCAATCTAGATCAAAACGCGGTAAAATAAGCTGAGAGTACAAATATACGAAATAGAGCTTAAACTACCCAATTTATACCAAAAATAATAGGAAAAACAAGTTATAAACCTACTAAAAATAAGGACAAATATGTGCTAATAAATTAGCTTAAGTACAGTAAATATCTTCATATTGGTGTTATATAGGTTACTAGATTTTCTGTTGGGGGTCGTGTGGTTGATGGTAATGGCAATGGAGTGGATGGTGCAAGAATTTTAGTGGATGGCCTTGAAAGATCAATAACTGACACAGAAGTATATTGCATACTTGATCAGGTAAAATTTGTATTTCATAGCAACATTGCATGTTGTGTTAATTATATTTTTAGCTTAAAAGAAGGTTATTAATCAATTATTATAGCCAATGACTTGACCTATCCATTGTTATTTTGGTTCCCGTTTCCATTCAGGATCTATGACGTATATTGAGATAATAGCTTTATACACACACACGCAATTGTAGGACAAGAGATACATGCGAGATTAACACGCTAATCATTAGCTATTTTAAATAACATCGTAGGGGATAAAATTTTTAATTATTGGCATCTAATTCAACGCTGTCAAATCCCTGTTGTTGGACACTTGGACTTGAGTGGTAGACTTCATGAGAGAATATCTATCATGTCGTTGGCCTCTCAAAATCAACTATGATCACTTAAGTAAACTACATTTATGTAACATAATTTTAAATTAACCACAATACTTCGTGTGCGTTTCATGGTGTTGCATGCCACTTGCGAACAATTCATCAAGCAACCATAGTCCATTATCCTTCTTTATATCTTAAGAATTTAAAGAAAATGTGGTCTGTGGTTGAGACATTAAAGCAATTAAACAATATATTGCTACTTTAACTGCTCCACACTAATGTCCTGGGTATCCAATATAAATCAGCTGGCTTTTTACATCTAAAATGAATAATGTTTACTCCCCCATCCCTCCTTCTTTTTTGAGTTTGAATGATCAATGATCAATGTCTGTAGGTTATATCATCCATTATTTTTCGTCATTTTTCATTATCTTATTGTGCGTTCTACCTGCAGGCACTCAATATGGAGCAACCTTATTCGAACGATGAAGTTGATGATGTAGGTAGACGTTGGGACGAGTGTTTATTAGAGGTCATTGCTTGATCACCATATATAGGGTGTGCAATATATTTTGGAGTGTAAGAAACAAACTATTTGTGGATAACTTGAATGGTAGCAAAATAGGTACTCATCGTCTTTTGGTGATTTCTATTTTAACATTTGGTGATCGTGTATTTGGCGTCTTGTGTTGTTTGTATTGACATCTTTTGGTGATTGTGTATTATTGTGATTAATGGATGATGTTGGGATTATATAAATAACATTTGTTTGTGAAAAAATTATGATTTAAATAGGTATTAAAAATTGTGATTTACGAGGGATGAACAACTCTGTAAAATCTAGAACGAATATCAAAAATTCGTTCTAGAAAAATAGACTTTCTAGAACGTCTATTTTGAAAATCCGTTCTAAAAAGTATATTTTCTAGAACGTCTTTCTTAAATGTGTTCTAGAAAATATTTCTTCTAGAATGCCTATTGTCTAAATCTGTTCTAGAAAGAATATTTTCTAGAACACCTTTTCTGTAACCGTTCTAGAAGTAAACTTTCTAGAATGTTTGTTTCGTAACCGTTCTAGAAAGTTATTTTCTAGAACGGATGAACTGGTAAAAACTACTTTCTAGAACGGGTAAAATATTTTTCTAGAACGCCTCAAATAACCGTTTTAGAAAATCCGATATTCTAGAACGCCTCAAATAGCTGTTCTGAAAAATCAGATTTTCAAGAACAGCTCTATACAGAACGCCTGGGTAGGGCGTTTTAGAAAATTATTTCTGCACTATTGTGCATATCTCATCTACCTAATATTGCAAGTCACTTGACTGATATCGTAATTAATTAATTTTATATATATATATATGCCATTTACCATAAATTCATGCACACTAGTAGAGCATTTAAAATTAGCAAATTATCGCTTACGTTGAAATACAAAACATGAAAAACAAAACTAAGAAAAAAGAATTTTAAAAATCATAATAAATATATTATTATTTCTGCATCTTCACATTGTGTCGATCTCTCAAGATCTTAAATCTTACGGCTATAAATTGTTCTAATTTTTGTACTAAGAACCTTTCTCACTAGAGACCGCTATCCGGTATAATTTCCACTATATCCAGATGTCCTAGTGAACAAAAAAAAAAAACATAAGAACCTTGGATTTCTCACTATATCCAGATGTCCAAAGGAACAAAAACACCATGTGAAACTTGGATTTTTCACTATATCCCAGGGAACAAAAAAACCATGTAAACCTTGAATGAAATAGTAGATTGCAAGTAATGTCAACTCCATAGGAGAAAATTAAAAAAGAAAAGAAAAGATTGAGATGTTAAGGCTATGTTTGTACAATTATTTAAAATGCTCGATTTGGATTTTGAATTCCGAATACTAATTTTTTATAAGACTCAGAAATCAATTACACAACCTACAGTTTATGAGCTCTAATACTTAAAATACACCTATCTTATTTTCCACGTATTTTCTCATTTATCTCTTTTCAGTTTCTAGTCACATCATGTATAGATATCCTCTATTGAAATATATAAAATAAAAACTAATACAACATCTACTTTTCAAACATGATTTGATATCTACGATAAAAAGTAAATGAATCTTACAACAAACAAATATTTTTACTATTCCATAGAATTTTCAATTATATCAAGATTTTGAATATCAGTTTGAGAATCCTAACAAATCATAATCCAAGCATGCATTGGATACATGTTGTACAAATCGAAACCATATAACTTATTTGTTCGTATTCGGTGGTATTGTTATTCATGTTCCGTGATACTATTGTATATGTTTAATGAAACTCTTATTCACATTCAATATGGATACTCAGTGATATTGTAGTAAATGTCATATATAAATTTAATTTCATACTACTACTTATATTAATACACATAGTAGTTATCCTTAATCAATAATGAAGAAATTTTCGAAGATATGAGTTTTGAAAAATTATGAAGAAAATTATAATTTTCTTGGACCTATTATTCAAAATGGTGTTTGGATTATTTATGAAGTTAAGACTTATAACTCCTACACTAATGGATATGGTGGTGGTGTGAACACCCAATTCAATGTATATTAAATTGTATAATTGTTAACTTATAAATAGAGTCTAAGAACACAAAAATCAAAGACAACAAAATTCCACATATTACATATGTTAGAATAAACTTTGAAGCTTTTTCTAAAGTTATCTTGGCTTTTTTGGTGGAATAATCCAAGCAGATGTTCAGTTCGCCAGAAACAAAAGGTAATCCGGTTCACCCGTCTTATCCTACGAAACAGACATCCGAAATAGGGAATGAATATGTTTTAAGGAAAATGTGTAGAACACATGATTCGAGTTATAACTTCTTATGGTTTCAGTTTCAAACGACAAAGTCGTATTAGAAGATATTACTATTCAATTATTTTTGAAAGTTTTCCTACAAACTTAAAACAGATTTTTTGTTACCCTCTAGTACGAAATTATGAAAATTATGAAATAAGTGTACGATGCGTAGAGTCTGCTGAGAGACTATTTACCAATAAATTTGTCTCATGAATATTCATGTGCAAGTATTGTAATTCAGTTTTACGGTTGACATGAATTCCATTGAAATAATTATATCATGAGGCACAATGCTTTAAAACATTGATTTATGTTTTAACATCGAAATTAAATATTGAGATATTTTAAACGCATCATCGAAATCAATTAATTTGATTCATAAACTTTGGACTAAACAAGGTGTTCGATATTAGAAATGAGAAAAATGGACCTGGTCGTGCAAGACAGACCGGTCACGACGGAGGCAGTCATGGCGGCTGGTTTTCTAACCATGATTGTTGCCGATGATGGCTGCGGCCAGTAGGGAAATCGTTCAATCTCTTTCTTGACGAGATGAAACCGATGTTGGGTGTGTTGCTAAATTGGATTTAATCAATTTAATGGTGCAGTAAAAATTCGTCTTAACAAATTATATAGGCTCGATCTACGTTTTGTGTAGATAATTGTAGCTTTTTGAATTTCTCAAATTCATTTATGGTGAGTGAGAAATAGCACTTCGAAGTTGAATAGTTTCTTAAGTATTTTGTTGTTTATCCCACATTGAATGTTAATCAATGTGGAAGGGAGTTTAAAAATGATTACATTTCATTAGTAGACATCAAGTGGGCCAGCGGGTATTGTGGACTTTGTGTGAACAAAGCTCACGCGGGCTCTTGGACTTGGGTTCGCCCGTCCGCCTTCGACGGAGCCGAGCCCGAGCCCGGACCCAGTCCTTGGATCTTGGGCAACTGGTACGATTTAGGTGGTCCGTGTGGGTGTCCAGGCTATCTTTTTTAGCCACGTGCTTTATGGCCCCCTGAACTATCTGTGTACGTTTTCAAACATGCACTCCTGAAACTCCTGACCGTTCAGGTCAAACCTATAGAAACGTCATGCATCTTAATGCATGGATGTTACCTACTTTGACCATTCTTCAGGCTGCCTTTTTGAATGACATAAAGCTGCCATTTATGGTCGGCTTTATGACCCCTCAGCTGGAACCCCTATATAAGGGTGACAGGCTCCTGTTCACAACACACCTGAAAAACACGAAAAGAATATAGAACACTGTATACATATCATTCTGCATTATTACCTTTTCGTAGCTCTATCCAAGTTCCTCCAGTTCGTCGGAACTCCAGTATCTTACGGTGCTGTTATACTGGAGACGTAGTCGTTTCATATTTGGGGACGAATTACCAAAACCGAAGAGCACTACCGAGGGAATTTCGTCTTGTGGAGAGAGTTTTAAACTCGACTCGACTAATTATAATTTTTTTCCATTCTTTTTCCAGTTATAGTGATATTCTTATATTCCCTGTTTGTGCTCGTATTATTTTTAACCATCGCAAGATGAAAACTTTGTAATTTATTATTTTAATATCACTACTGGAAAGAATGTCTACCTCACACACCACGACCGATTCTTCACTTGGTTCGATCAGCTCGACCACTCGTGCCATTACCTCCTCCACTTTGGTGAGTAATCCTATGACGATCTCTGCCCATGCAGTCATGAACATCTCCACTATTGGCGCGTCTACGCCAAACATGAACATGAGTCATGCTGACTTTCTCCTCAATCAAGGAACCCTCGACACCCTCCTGGAGACACTGTCGATGCGCTTCTCAGCAACCAACCCGACCTTAGGCACAGCTTCGGCTGCTGGATCGTTCCCTTATGGGATGGGGACTTCGGTCCAAACAGTGTCAGCTTCGGCTGTGAACCATCCTACTGGGATAACGGGAACTTTGGTTCCAAGCATATTTTCTGGATCATTCCCTTATGGGATGGGGACTTCGGTCCAAAATGTGTCAACTTTGACTTTGATCCATCCTACTGGGATGACGGGAACTTCGGTTCCAAATATGTTCGCAACTGCTCTGCCAACATATTCCTCTGCTTCAGCTACCCATTCAACGGGTACGATGAGAACGTTTGTTCCAACTATGACCGCTCCGGTGCACTCCTCACGGATTATGCCCGCCGGGAAGAGGCCTCCAATATTCAATGGTGAAGGCTTCAAGAGATGTCAACAAAATATGTTGTTCTACCTTACGATTCTTGGATTCGCTAACTTCGTGAAGGAAGACGAACCACACACTCCGGATGAGTCCGAGCCAGCTTCAATGTTCGTGCCGCCTACGATAATTGGCACAACGGTGACTATCTGTGCAAAGGCTATCTCCTAAGTAGCCTAGAAGATATCCTTGGTAATGTGTACTCGGATGTAAAGACCTCCAAGAAGATCTGGGAGGCACTCGAGAAGAAGTACAGCTCCGACGAGGCTGGTACTAAGAAATTTGTAGTCACAAATTTCATGGACTACAAAATGGTTGATTCTCGCCTGGTTATGGAACAAGTACAACAATTCCAAATGCTGGTGAATGATGTCCACGCCGAGGGGATGGTACTTCCTGATGCTTTCACGGCTGCTGCCATGATTGATAAGCTTCCTCCGAACCGGAAAGACTTCAAGACATATCTCAAGCACAAGCGAAAGGCGATGTCTCTTGAAGACGTTATCTGGAAAGTACGAATTGAGTCCGAAGTTCGAGTTCATTACCAGAATTCTAAAGGTTCAGTTGAACCTCGGGTGAACCTACTTGAACGAGGAGACAACTCGAAGAAGAGGACGCGTCCTGGCAACGCAAAGCCTAAAGCTCCTTCTTCTCAGAAGTTCAGTGGCAACTGCTTTAACTGTGGTAAACTCGGACACCTGTCTAAGAACTGTCGCAAGCCAAAGCAAAATAAGGTCAAACCAAGTTCCCAACTAGCCGAGAGAGAGCTGACTAGTGATGATGTTATCACTGAGGAAGCTAATATGGTCGAGAACTGTGGTCAATGGTTCGTCGATACTGCTGAAACCGCCCATGTTTGTGCAGACCGGAGCTTGTTCCCCAAATACCATCCCTGTGAGGGAAGGAAGTTGAACATGGGAAACCAAACTTCTTCGCAAGTTGCAGGTGTTGGTTCGGTTGTCCTCAAAATGACCTCCGGCAAGGAGATCACTCTGAATGAGGTGCTGCACGTTCCGGACATCCGAAAGAATTTAGTCTCTGATTCAAATCTAGTTAGTCGTGGTTTTAACATGTATTTGAGGCTAATAAGTTTGTAATGTCTAAATTTGGAACACCTCTGGGTAAGGATTACCTTACAGATGGACTGTTAAAACTCAGTGTAATGGCTATACGCCCAAAACCAGTCATTAATAAAATTGCTTCTGATTCCTCTTACTTGAATGAGTGCTCTGGTTTATGGAACTGTAGATTAGGCCACGTAATCTAAATTCAATAAAATGATTATCAAATCTCAATTTACTTAAAGTAAATGAATTTGTTAATAAAAGTAAGTGTAAAATTTGTGTAGAAGCAAAAATGACTAAGTTACTGTTTAAATCGGTAGAAAGGAGCACGACACCTCTAGAATTAATTCACACGGATGTATGTGATTTGAAGTTTGTGCGAACTAGAGGTGGCAAAAAGTATTTTATTACTTTTATTGACGATTGCACAAGGTACTGTTACTTTTATCTTTTGAGAGATAAAGATGAGGCTATTGAAGCTTTCAAGAACTTCAAAAGTGAAGCCTAAAATCAACTTAACTGCAAAATCAAATCTATCCGAAGTGATAGAGGAGGAGAATACGTAGCTCCGTTTGAGGAGTTGTGCAACGAAAGTGGCATAACTCATTAAACTACAGCTCCGTATGCACCTCAATTGAACAGCGTTGCTGAACGCAAGAATCGTACTTTGAAAGAGATGATGAATGCGTTGTTGATTAGTTCTGGGTTACCTCAGAACATTCGGGGGAAGCTGTTTTAACGGCCAACTATATCCTCAATAAAATTCCACTTAATGGTAGGGACGAAACTCCTTATGAGTTATGGAAAGGAAGGAAACCTTCTTATAAATACCTCAAAGTGTGGGGGTGTTTAGCAAAGGTAGAAGTGCCTCTACCAAAGCAGGTGACGATCGGACCCAAAACGGTTGATTGTATTTTTATTGTCTGTGCACTAAATAGTAGCGCCTATCGATTTATAATTCATAGGTCAGATGTTCCGGACATGAATGTCAGAACCACTATTGAGTCAAGGAATGCAATATTCTTTGAAGATATCTATCCTTATAAGGATAAAGCTGCATCCAATCGAAACACTGGTAATGCTGAAGGAACTACAAGTCATGAACTTGTGGGAGTTGAACCTAAGTCTCATAAATGACCTGGTTCAAAACTTGAAGCTCTAACTCCTAGACGGAGCACTCGAGCTAAAGTTGCGAAGGATTTCGGTCCTGACTATGTGGTTTTCATCTTGGATGAAGAACAACCTTCACTAAAAGAAGCTTTCTCCCGGACTGATAGTTCTTTTTGGAAGGAAGTTGTTCAGAGCTAGACCGATTCGATCATGCAGAACCATACGTGGATTCTGACTGGTTTACCAGAAGGGTGTAAACCTTTAGGGAGCAAATGGGTTCTGAAACGAAAGTTCAGAGCTGATGGATCAATCGATAAGTATAAAGCTCGTTTGGTTGTGAAAGGATTTCTCCAGAAGAAGGGATATGATATCTTTGATACATACTCTCCTATGACGAGAATTACCTCTATCCGGGTGCTTCTAGCGATTGCTGCTTTGCACAATCTTGAGATTCACCAAATGGATGTAAAAACAGCTTTTCTAAATGGGGGTTTAGAAGAGGAAATCTATATGGAACAACCTGAGGGTTTTGTAAAACCTGGACAAGAAAGAAAGGTGTGCAAACTAGTCAAGTCTTTATATGGTTTGAAATAAGCACCTTTGCAATGGCACTTGAAATTTGACGAAGTGATGATGTCAAATGGCTTCAAGATAAACGAATGCGACAAGTGTGTCTACATTAAGAATACTAATGACAGATTTATTATATTATGTCTTTATGTAGATGATATGTTAATCATGGGTAGCAACCTACAAGTGATTAATGAGACGAAACTCATGTTAAAAAGGAGTTTTGACATTAAGGATTTGGGAGTTGCTGACACAATTCTTGGTATAAGAATTATAAGAACTCCAGATGGAATTGTCTTGTCATAATCTCATTACATTGAGAAAGTGATCAAGAGATTCAATGCTTACGACAATCTTCCAGCAAAGACACCAATGGAAAACGATGTTCACTTAAGTAAAAAAAAAGAGGTGATCCTGTTGCTTAGAAGGACTATGCTAGGATCATTGGATGTCTGATGTACATCTCTAACTGTACAAGACCTGATCTAGCTTGCTTGGTAAATAAACTAAGTCGATATACAAGCAATCCAAGTGGAGAACACTGGAAAGCGCTTGTGAGAGTTTTGAGATACTTAAAGTATACTCTGAATTTTGGGTTACATTATGGTAGATACCCTAGGGTACTTGAAGGTTACTGTGATGCAAACTGGATATCTGACTCAAAGGACTCACTGTCAACAAGTGGGTATGTGTTTGTAATAGGGGGAGGAGCTGTTTCTTGGAGATCCACTAAACAGACCTGTATAGCCCGATCCACCATGGAATCTGAGTTTATTGCTTTGGACAAAGCAGGTGAAGAAGAGGAATGGCTTCGTAACTTTTTGGAAGATACTCCACGTTGGGAGAAACCAGTGCCGCCGGTTATGCTTCACTGCGATAGTCAAGCTGCTATTGGAAGGGCAAGAAGTGGTTTGTATAACGGTGAGTCTCGACATATTCGTCGGAGACATAACAGCGTAAAACATTTGTTATCGAGTGGGATTATCTCAGTTGACTACGTAAGGTCGATAGATAATCTAGCAGATCCATTCACCAAAAACATAGCTCGAGATCAGATGTACAAGTTGCTAGAAGGAATGGGAGTAAAATCCACATCTTAAAGATGATTGTAGTGGAAACCCAACCATGATGAGTGGAGATCCCACAAACTTGGGTCAATGCTAAAACTAAACTATAAAGTCTGGGTAAGTAAAACTCTACGATCCTATTCCCTAACGGCAAAAGTAGAGTTTTTAATATGTCATGTGGTGAAGATAAATCTCTGATTTTTAATGATTCTTGTGCAGGTCTTTGACTTGAGTATGATATAATACTCTTTTAAGAAGCACCTATGTAAGCGAGAAGTGAGGGCTGCTTCTACTGTATGCTTATGAATCCAAAGAAGTTGTCCATGGCCAGAAACATACACAAACGTGAGAACGGAAGAATTATGAGACCTTAGTGGGTTGGTACTATTGTCTAGTATACATAAAGGGGAATAGTTTAACAATTATGTTCACTAATCCGCCGATATGCTCGGTAGTATTAACTAAGGAGAGTTCAAGGCCACAAGCCACCTATCCCTATTCTCTACTGTCTCTTAAGGACTGAGCTACGTATATGCATACATGTTTTCATTTTTGAGTTTTCTCACTCATGTGGTGGATTGTTGTTAAATTGGATTTAATCAATTTAATGGTGCAGCGGAAACTCATCTTAAGCATTTGTATAGGCTCGATCTACGTTTCGTGTAGACAATTGTAGTTTTTTGAATTTCTCAAATCCATTTAATGGTGAGTGAGAAATAGCACTTCGAAGTTGAATAGTTGCTTAAGTATTTTGTTGTTTATCCCACATTGAATGTTAATCAATGTGGAAGGGAGTTTAGAAATGATTACATTTTATTAGTGGACATCAAGTGGGCCAGCGGGTATTGTGGACTTTGTGTGAACAAGCTCACGCAGGCTCTTGGACTTGGGTTCGCCCGTCCACCTTCGGCGAAGCCGAAGGCGGACCGAGCCCGAGACCGGACCCAGACCTTGGACCTTGGTCCTTAGCCTGGGCCTGGGTCTTGGGCAATTGGTCCGATTTGGGTGGTCCGTGTGGGTGTCCCATGCTATCTTTTTCAGCCACGTGCGTTATGGGCCCCTAAACTATATGTGTACGTTTTCAAACGTACACTCCTGGAACTCCTGACCGTTCAGGTCAAACCTATAGAAACGTCGTGCATCTTAATGCATGGATGTTACCTACTTTGACCATTCTTCAGGCTGCCTTTTTGAATAACATAAAGCTACCATTTATGGTCGGCTTTATGACCCCTCAGCTGGAACCCCTATATAAGGGTGACAGGCTCCTGTTCACAACACACCTGAAAAACACGAAAAGAATATAGAACACTCTGTATACATATCATTCTGCATTATTACCTTTTCGTAGCTCT
This sequence comes from Phtheirospermum japonicum, assembly GCA_014905375.1. Taxonomy (NCBI): domain Eukaryota; kingdom Viridiplantae; phylum Streptophyta; class Magnoliopsida; order Lamiales; family Orobanchaceae; genus Phtheirospermum; species Phtheirospermum japonicum. The sequence goes on along the minus strand of BMAC01000056.1, from coordinate 1,477,754 downwards.
ATCCAAGTTCCTCCAGTTCGCCGGAACTCCAGTATCTTACGGTGTTGTTATACTGGAGACGTAGTCGTTTCATTTTTGGGGACGAATTACCAAAATCGAAGAGCACTATCGGGGCAATTTCGTCTTGCGGAGAGAGTTTTAAACTCGACTCGACTAATTATAATTTTTTTTATAGTTCTTTTTCCAGTTATAGTGATATTCTTATACTCCCTGTTTGTGCTAGTATTATTTTCAACAATCGCAAGACAAAAATTTTGTAATTTACTGTTTTAATATCACTACTGGAAAGAATGTCTACCTCACCCACCACGACCGATTCTTTACTTGGTTTGATCAGCTCGACCGCTCCTGCCATTACCTCCTCCACTTTGGCGAGTAATCCTATGACGATCTCTGCCCATGCAGTCATGAACATCTCCACTATTGGCGCGTCTACGCCAAACATGAACATGAGTCATGCTGACTTTCTCCTCAATCAAGGAACCCTCGACACCCTCCTGGAGACACTGTCGAGGCGCTTCTCAACAAACAACCCGACCTTAGGCACAGCTTCGGCTGCTGGATCGTTCCCTTATGGGATGGAGACTTCGGTCCAAACAGTGTCAGCTTCGGCTGTGAACCATCCTATTGGGATGACGGGAACTTCGGTTCCAAGCATGTTTTCTGGATCATTCCCTTCTGGTTCCAACACACCTGAAAAACACAAAAAGAATATAGAACACTCTGCATACATATCATTTTACATTATTACCTTTTCGTAGCTCTGTCCAAGTTCCTCCAATTCGCCGGAACTCCAGTATCTTACGGTGCTGTTATACTGGAGACGCAGTCGTTTCATATTTGGGGATGAATTGCCAAAACCGAAGAGCACTACCGGGGCAATTTTATCTTGCGGAGAGAGTTTTAAACTCGAATCGACTAATTATAATTTTTTTTCTGTTCTTTTTCCAATTATAGTGATATTCTTATATTCCCTGTTTGTGCTCGTATTATTTCTAACAGGGTGTTGAGAATCGATTGTCGAGGGGCTGTTGTAGCTGGTTGCGGGCCTCTAGTTGCCGTAAATCCTGTACGCCTGATGGGCCCTTCACGGTGGATTTCGCAAGGATGCACAGTGATGGTGATGTTCTAGTCCACGCGCTACCGTATCTGCGTGTTGAGCTCCTATGCCATAGGTTGTGGCGAAGGATGTGTGACCAGTCAGCTATGGCGGTTGACGGTGCAGTACCTCTGTTATTGTCGACGAAGGTTGCGCAAATCGAACACGCACGAGCAAAGTGGTGAACATTGGATGTTGTTGTTGTGACATTCGTCTTATCGGCGGTGACGGATTCGCAATCGTCTGTTGACACGACGGCAAGTAGAGTGGAGCTGACGAAGGTGGTGCCCTTCGATGTTGTTGTCGTATGTTTAATGGCAGCTTGCAACCAGTTTGGAGAAGTGGTTTTTTCTTTCTCCTTATTGTGTTGTACAAACTTTTATTAAAAGTTTAGGTATGATTAATGAATTCTCTTTAGTAAACAAAGGGAAATTTGGGCCTTTTGGGTCCAAAATCAAGTTTAATTCACGTGTCATAGTGTTCTAAGCCTAATTCATGGGCTTTTGTATATTAAAGGTGACTTTTAATAAGGTCTTGGGCCTAGTCATATATGTAGGGTGGAAAAAAATATCAAAATACTAAAATACTACATTTATCGTACTGAAAAAATAACGAAAATATTGTATTTTTGGTATATGTGATATTCGATACGGTACGGTATCAATAATGAAATATTACGGTACGGTATCGATATGAAAATAAAAAAATTCGGTATTTACCGAAATAGCGAAAAAATATTCATATTTCGGTATATAACCTAAATATCGAAAAATATCGGTATTCAGCCCAAAATATCGGTAAAATATTTGTATTCGATATAAAATATTTGTAATGTTTGTTGTTGCATTCGGTATGAAGCGGTATAACATACCGTTCATGAATTTGGCATACCAGTATATCGGTACGGTATGGTATGTGTCGTGTAATTTACCGAAAATTCGGTATACCAACGTTCGGTATATCGACATATCTGATACTGTATCGGTATAAAATAATATGTGTATGTTTGTTACGGTATGGATAAAAAAATTCAGTATACCGTACCGACCCAACCATAGCCATATGTTTAAATTAGAAGAATTGGGCCAAGATGGAAGTTTAATAAAAATAAATTCCTAATATTAATGTAAGTAATATGAATTAATATTTGCATTTAATATATGAATTTGGTCTTAAATTTAGAATTGGAGTATCTTATATCACTTCAATTTTCGATGGAGGCAAGCGTAGCCTTAGGTGGATAATGAGATAACTAATATGAGATAGAGATCTCATAAGAGTATTCAATTTGCTAAATTCATATAAAGCTCTAAAGTTCAAAGGAAGATTACAAAAAAGTCATAATTATTGGGCCTACTTGCTTAATTGGAAATTACCACTGATTTCGATTAGTGGTATCGGAAGATGTTGTTCTCATTGAACACTTTGAACCTAATTATGGTTATTGACTAATGATCTTCTAAGTTAAATGAGAAAGTGTAAGTTGAAATCAAATGCATATGAGATCCTAATTTCTTATTTAGAAATTATGTCATAAGTATGTTATTGTAATGGAATGTTAAAACAAAAGAGTTTGACTGTTAAACTCTTTGTAATGGTTGTTGAACCAAAAGTTAATAAATCGATAATTTTTCAATTAACTTATTTGAGATTTGTTAATTATAATATTCTATGGAGATCAATTCACCTGAATTGTATATTAACACTCCATAAAGACATGTGTGAGACTTGTGTTGAAATTATTGAGAAATAGTGAACTACTTTATTTAAATTCACTTATGGGTGTGATTGGAATAGATAATGAAAATATGGGGGATGCTTGATAAAGTTGCAATAATTATGGGGTTGTATCAAATACGGTAATTATATGGGGTTAAAGTTTATCGAATACAACCCCATATTTTACTTCAGTAATCAGTTACTCTCACATTCTCCGTCACAAATTTGTCAAATGCTAATCGAATCACCATCCCCCAGATTCAGACATATCGGGCACACACGAGTTGTTACTTTACAACAAATATCTTAAAATTATCCCTTTCTTCTCAAGAGAATAACCATGTCCTAATTCTCTTCTGGTGCAGCCGAGCCCCAAGCACACAAGCCTTCACCCTTCTTCCACAGCATACCACCAAAGAGTTAAGTGTAAATTCAACAAATAGATGAAATGAAATCCGGCAATCTAAGAGAATTTTAGTCAACTTTCTAATGCTTAAAAAGGGGAAACAGAAAAAACAGGAAGGCCAAAAAAAATTGCACTTTTACCTATATCACGCAGAGAACATACTGGATATAATTTGAAACACCTCGACTGAAATCACTGGTTAGGGGGAAGGCAATTTCTCCCAAGGACAAATCTCCAATGTAGACATCTCATCAAAGAAAAAGGAAGAAAATTGAATGGGCTTTAGCTACAATCACCAGATAATCTCAAACAAATATACAGGGAAAAGAAATCAACAAAAAATTCTCGAGAACAAGCAAAAAATGTAAGTACCAGCAAACATTATCTCAGCAATCTTGACCGTTTAAAACTGTAGCTGGAGGCTTAGGGAATGTTAATGAATTGAAAAAATGCATTGAAGAATGAGGCATATCAAGATGATTATATATATATATATAATGGAATAATAGGGAATGGAACTGTTTTAGATAATCAAAATCAAACATTGACTCACAATTTGCAATTTATCATAGTTTCATGAGTAGCAATCATACCCACTCCAGCTTTTCTGACATGAATTATACAGATAAAGTGATACAGAATTATGATCCTAGTTTCTTATGCATGCATGTCAATCCCCTAGACTCAAAATGCAATATTTACATATCAAACTAAACATATGAGAATTGCAAACAATTGAAAAGCTGAAAGCATCAGAAACAACCCTTTGAACCCATCATTATTACCAACTAGTCCAAAGTAAAACAAAGTATTCATGCTAAAAATTTGAAAAAACTCCATTCGCCGAGTAATAATAATAATAATAATAATAATATCCAATAACTACCAGTTATATCTGTAAATCAAAGTGGTCTTTGAGAATGGAAATATGATTAAAAAAAGGTCACATAACACATTTCAAAAGAAAAGAGTTTGTAAAATAAACGTACGTTAATAAAACATGAAAGCAACTGCAGTATCAGTGAGTAAACACGGTGTCGTTCCGTCTGGGCGGCCTATCAYGAATCGAGCCAGGCTTAAACTTCGACGCCTCATGTCTAGCAAGRTCCGGAGGGACAGGGCTATTGCTCTGAGTCAGCATCTGCTTGAGATCYTAAAACACTTCTGTGTCATGCAGAGTCAAGAACGTCGTAGCTACACCAGTCTTCCCAGCACGACCCGTCCTCCCAATACGATGAGTGTAAGCTTCGATATTATTAGGCATGTCATGGTTTATCACATYCGCCACATCAGGTATATCAATACCACGTCCAGCTACATCAGTTGCAACCAATACATTGTACCTCTTAGTCCTAAACCCTTCAAGGCTTATCTCTCTCTGCTCCTGTGATTTCCCACCGTGCAACGTGGTTACCCTATAACCCTCCTTATCCAAAGTCTTGGCAACATAGTCAGCAACCTTCTTCGTGTTAACAAACACAATAMCCGTCTTATCGCCYAGCTCGTCCAGCAGTTTCTTCAACCTATCAATTTTATCATTCTCCCTCAACATAAGTACGTGTTGGGTAATGAGCTCAGTTGCTTTCCCTGCAGTGCCGATATTGACAACAACCGGATTTCTCAAGTAKTTTCTCGCTAACCGCTCGACAGCTGGCGGCATTGTAGCACTAAACATATAAGTGGTTCTATAAATCCTTTTCTCATCAAGCTCTTCATCCTCGTTCTCCGGTTTCATGTTACTCGAAGGCATCGCATCTAACACGCCAACCACTTGCGGTTCGAAACCCATATCAATCATACGGTCAGCTTCATCAAGGACGATATAATTACACTGATTGAGAACTACATATCTCCTTTCCAAACAATCAAGAAGACGCCCGGGTGTAGCAATCACAACCTCGCATCCCTGCCTAATCTTAAACCCTTGTTCCTCTATCGATTGCCCACCAACAATAGAAACAACCTTAATCCCCATGTAATGGGCGAATTTCACAGTCTCTTCCTCGATCTGCTGAGCGAGCTCTCTCGTAGGCGCCATCACAACAGCATATGGTCCCTCAGCTTCATTCTCCTCGCTTATAGGAGGAAGCCTAGTGATGTAAGTCAGCATAGGAAGAACAAAAGCAGCGGTTTTACCTGAGCCCGTCTCTGCAATGCCAATAACATCTCGCTGCTGTAAGCCAAGCGGGATTGCGGCCATCTGAATAGGAGACGGGGTCTTGTAACCGGCCCTCTCGACCGCCTTAAGTAACTCTGAGCTCAACTTGCTCTCGTCCCAGCTCCTCATAGGTCGAGGAATCCTAGAACCCTTGTAAGAGATGTTGTAATCCTCCCGGAAAATTCTCCAGTCCCTCTCAGTCATTTCCTCGAGCTTCTTATCGGACCAGTGGCGATCGACCCTCATGTCGAAGGTATCATACTTTTCAGCAGCCTGCTCCTTCTTCTTCTGAGCAGCAGCTTCCTCGTGAGTCTCCTCGATGCCGTCCTTTTTGCGAATCTCGTCCATTGTGTCCTTTTCGTTCTTGGCAGCAAGTTTTTTCTGTTCTCTGCGGTCCATCCCAGCTCGAAAGCCGCGGCCAAAGAGGAGTCTAGCTTCGTGAGGGTTTTGGTAGAGGGAGTTCATGTCACGAGATGTGTCCTCGGTGTTCTCCCAATCGAAGGAGAATCGGAATTTCTCACTGGGCTTGATAACCCTCTTCTTAGGCTTCTTGGACCCTAAATACTGTTCCTTGATAGCAGCGAGCTCAATCTCACGCTCACGCTCGGCCAGTTTCTCCAGGCGGGCACGCTCACGCGCCTTCTGCTCGTCGTCACGTTCTCTGTCACGGTTGCGACGCTCGGAATCACGATCTCGCTCACGCTCGCGTTCGCGTTCCCGTTCACGGGTCCGGCGCTCGGAATCGCGGTCACGGTCTCTGTCGCGGTCATGGTCACGGTCTCGGTCGCGGTCGCGGTCGCGGTCACGGTTACGCTCTCTATCGGATGAGGAAGGGGTTTTTGAGTCGTGGCCATTGTTGGATTGGAGAAGAAGCTCGGCGCGGCGTTTCTGCTGGGCTACTTCTTCCTCACGGCGTAGGAGGGCGAGCTTCTGACGCTCCTCCTTTGTGAGAAAGACCGGCTTCTTGGAGGTGTCCACGATTTCGTCTGCGGCCCTCTTCATATCTTGAAGACGGAGTGAAATTGGATGGGAATTTAGGGTTCTACTAGAATTAGGTATTGCCTTAGGTTGGGAGATTGTTGCAGGTGTACGATAAAACAAAAGAAAATACAATTGTTTACTCTAGATGCTTTTAAAGGGACTCGGGGATTGGGCCTTGGGCTGCTAATGCTATAATGGGAGAAACGAAACGAGTCTATTTAGTCGGTTAAAGAACACTTTTGGCCTTCTTTATTCGAATCAAATTAAAAGGCGAATTATTAATTACATCATAATAAAATATTTTTAAGATATTTTAAGGTAATTATATATTATTAAATAATACAACTCTAAATATATAATCATAAGATTACATCCTATTAATTTAATAATAATATTAATAACCAACATTACCACTCTAGTTGTTGACTGCAATTTTTCCGATGATCATCTAACGTAAGAGGTGTTTTTTTTCTTTTCGCCCACGTTTATTTTTTTATTTTTTTCTTAAAAAAAGGCCCGAATCTTTTGAAAACATGAATAAAAAACTACCTCATCTTTTTAAATATTAAGGCTTTGTTTGGTTAGTGATTGAGGGGTGATCGAGAGGAATTTTTGAAAAATAAGTATATTAGAAGATAAATATATTGAGAAACGTGAAAATAGTATTTGTTATATGATTCAGACATATAGTATATAAATTAAGAAATTTCTTATTTTCTCAAACATAAAGGTAAGAAATTTTTTTACATTTTCGAACATAAAATAATAAATTATCTATTGTTGAATTAAGTAAGAAATATATAACAATAATTTGCTATCAAATAAAATATTCTTTTTTTCAAAAAGAGAGGGAGAGAGAGATTATGTTTAATAATAAGAAAAAAATAACTACATTTGCTCGTTAAATAAAAAAAAAATGCAATCAAGTAAGGTATTTTTTGCCAGCAAGTAAAAAAAATTCAAACATATAATTTGGATATATAGTAATAAATTTTTTGGCAAACCAAAGAAATTGTAATAACACAACTCATATGTGATTACATAAAAGGTGACAAGACAAGATATATCTTTCTCGAACTTCTACACACAAGATTTCCAAAGAATGACGATATCGATATCCAACAAACTCGCTCATATGATAATTTGGTGGACTTATTCACGAAAGCATTGCCAACACCATCGTTTAGAAGATTGGTAAACAAGATTGACATGTATCGACTCAAAGATCTACAGTGATGATTTTCAGGGGGAGTAGGGCTGTACTCTTTTTTCCTTCGACCAGGTTTTGTCCCATTGGGTTTTCCTGACAAGGTTTTAACGAGGCAGCATTTTTAAGGTCATTCAAGGGGGGAGTGTTGTAATTAATTAATTACCTTAATTATATATTATATGAATGACCATCCTACCCCTAAACCCTAATCTTGTATCTATAAAAGGGACTTTAGTCCTCATAATAAAATACACCTTTTGATCACTCTCTTCTCTTATTCTCTCACTCTCCTTTCTCTTTTCTCAAGTTTTACAACATTAACCACTTTTTTCATGGGACTCATTTTTATACATTCGAGATATTAATCTTATTCTAAGACTAATTAAAATGAAACTCATATTTTTTTTTCTCTTCTCAATATAATGGAGGACCAATTTTAAAACAAAAGAGATACATGAGATTTTTCTTATTTTTTTTGTTTGTTTTGTATATATTTCATAGGGGAAGTTGGTAAATGGTCTCTCAAATTGGGGTTCATTTGCCATTTAGACCTACATCTATTTTAAGCCAAATAATTTTTCATTTTTGTTAGTTAGTCCAAAATTATTACATGAAACTGCCACAACATCCTTACAAAGAAAAAAAAAAAAACAATAACAACAAATCAAAGATAAACAATAATAATAATAATAATAATAATAATAATAATAATAATAATAATAATAATAATAATATATTGGCAGCAGGGTGGCTGCCCCTGCCGCCCGGCGCCGGCAGGTCAGAAAAGAATTCCCGCTAGTTTTTTTTCCTTTTTTTTTTTTTTACAATTTCTTTGGTTTGCCAAAAAATTTATTACTATATATCCAAATTATATGTTTGAATTTTTTTTACTTGCTGGCAAAAAATACCTTACTTGATTGCATTTTTTTTTTATTTAACGAGCAAATGTAGTTATTTTTTTCTTATTATTAAACATAATCTCTCTCTCCCTCTCTTTTTGAAAAAAAGAATATTTTATTTGATAGCAAATTATTGTTATATATTTCTTACTTAATTCAACAATAGATAATTTATTATTTTATGTTCGAAAATGTAAAAAAATTTCTTACCTTTATGTTTGAGAAAATAAGAAATTTCTTAATT
>BMAC01000056.1:1442167-1468232 GCA_014905375.1 Phtheirospermum japonicum | reverse complement strand
TGGCATGACTGGTATGACCATCCCAGTTTATTAATTTATGAAGAGTATGAAGACTCTTCTATTTATTTTTAATGCTACATGTTCTCAACAAAATTAACCATTAAATTGTTACTAGTTTAATTGGAATTAGGTTCCAATAATATTCATATTTTATATTATGGGGTGAGATCTTTTGGGCCCATTCACCCTCCATGTTGACTTCTAGATATTTGGATCCACTAATCATGATAATACTGAATTTCGGGTTCAAGATAATAATAATAATTTATAACTCTTTTAGACCTTTTATTGAACTTTCGGGTCAATATAGGAATATTTGAGTTAGTACTAGTTTATAGTACAAATTAATTCTATAATAAATTGTCTCAAGTTCTTATGAGTATTTTAAGTAAAAATCAAACTTCTGGTTGATTTATATTCCAAATTATATCACCACGAGTTTGTAACTCAAGTGGTATCACTAACCCTTTATAATGGTGTTGAAAAGGGTTCAAAACTTTGACCTCTCATATTTTTTTGATATTTATCTTTAATTTCCAACCACTATACTCAACTGATTAAAATAATATTCTAAATCATATCAATTGTATAAGAAATATGCTATTCGGGGCATTATCAAGTAGTAATAATTGATTTGATGTGTTACTCCTTCGTGAGTATACCTGATTTTTAATATTGCGTATGACAAAGTGTCATTTTTTAAAAGTAAGAAGTTCAATTGAATATTTGACATATATAAATATCCCACTACTTCAGGAGCAATATATCAATATTCTTCAGGAATATAAAATTGGCAAATAAATATATAAATGATTTCAAGGGGARTTTTCAAAAGRAAGAAGTATTCAWTTGAATATTTGACATATATAAATATTCCACTACTTTAGGAGCAATATATCAATATTCTTTAGGAATATAAAATTGGCAAATAAATATATAAATGATTTCCAGGGGCATATAATATTCGTAAGAAATATTATTAGTTGTGCTACTTCAAGAACAACAACTTAATCATAATGTAAATAATATAACAACGACATGTAAATAATGCTTTTGATAATTAAATAAAACATATAATAAAAATGTTTTTTCAAGAGCATTGTTAATATTCTTTTAAAATACTATATATTATTTTTTATCATAAAAATATGGATTATATATCTTATAATGTTCTTCATGAACATATCATACTCAACTGAGAAGTTACAATATACCATCACATTTCTTCAAAAACCATGACTTATATTTTAATATTATTCAAGACTATTAAGAATTGTGAAATCGTATTTCGCAAAAATACTACGATAAATATGAGTTGAAAATAAATCTCATACAGTGCGCAAATATACATGATTACATGTTTTATCAAGAAAAGAAAAACACAACTTGTTATTTCAGATCTATCATGCTTGCATATAAATTGTGTCATTTAACTAATTGACAATAATAAATATTGAACCGAATGAATATTCTAAATTCATATGAATAAGTAGATCCCATTAGAATCATATTAACTATAATATTTGGGATGCATCTACTCTTAACCAACATCACATCACGAGAAGTATTCTAATTACCACATAATGCACATTAACAATATGCAATGTATTCCAAGAAAAATAGGGGTAAAAATTTCAAGTCTCAAAATAAAAATGCATAAAATACATAGATTATACTTCATGCTTGCCCGTGATTATCAATTCAATAGGATAAAGCTTCTAATGTCATGAATGTAAATATATAATAAAGTATCAAGATAATTATTTAATTGTATCCGCCTTTTTTTTTTAATGAAAGATATAATTCATTAAAAACACTCTATGAACAAGAACAAATTCATAATTAAAACACATACATTTGGATTAACATCTATATCAAAAGAGGAAATATGTACCTTAATTGGATAGTCTCCTCGTGAAAAATATGTGTCGTTGGCTAGATTCTCAAAATTTTTTGATGAAGTTGTGGACAAGCTCTCCTTCATCAATTGCCCGAAAGAAAAAATAAAGGTAATCTCATGAAGAAAAACATTGATCTGGAACTATAATGTCAACAAGACATAAATATTAAAATTCTTCAGGAATAAGTATCATATACCATAACATGCGATACTTCAAGATCACAATGATTTAATTTAGATATAAAAAAATTCATATTCTTCAGGAATATTGAATTATGATATAATCTGAGTACAAATATGAATGTTTCTTTTAAAAATATATATATTCTTCAGGAATATTAATATCACATGAAGTAAGAATACGTATGGATATTCTTTCGGAATATTATACTTAGTTATTCTACTTCAGGAAAAACAATTTGAATTGATATAAACAAATGATAATAAAATAAAATAGTAATATAATAATTAAATAAAAAAAGTTGCTTCTTCAAGAGTAATTGTAGATCTCATAGTATTTTTCAAGAATACATAATATTCAAATAGAATATATTGATATATGGTTGTATTTCTCCACAAACTACAATAATATATCGACGAGCAATTGTAGATCTCATAGTATTCTTTCAGGAATACATAATATTCAAATATATTGAGATATAGTTGTATTTCTCCACAAACTACAATAATATATCGACGAGCAATTTAGATCTCATAGTATTCTCCAGGAATACATAATATTTAAAGAATATATTGAGATATAGTTATATAGACGGTGGAAGAAATCGATTTCTCATAGCGTTTCTTCAGGAAACAACTTTAGATTCGTGACCTTTTGGTAATGATAGAAATAAATAAAATCGATCTTCACCGTTCAAAATCAATCTTTATATGTCTTAAACAATATATACAAATATCAACTTGATCCAACAGTTAGATTGTGTGAAATCGTCTTTTGAAAAAATATGCACCGACGATTCTATGAACAAAAAACTGTTTTGTTCAAAATTCATTATTGAATTATATATAGACTAAAATAAGATCTCCACCGTCCAGATCGTAATTCGATAAGTCTTGAACATATTGTAAAAATTTGAAAGCGATCCAACGGTTAAAACTTCATAAATCGGTTCTGCAAATTTTCTGCGCAGAGAATTATCATGCAAAAAAATTTCTATTATTTTGATTTATGAATGTTTGGTTTTGAAAGCTATTATTTTTCAATCAATCTCAATTGGTTAAAGATTCGTGCTGATAACGTATTGTAAAACTTGAGAAAAGAGAAAGGAGAGTGAGAGAATAAGAGAAGAGAGTGATCAAAAGGTGTATTTTATTATGAGGACTAGAGTCCCTTTTATAGATACAAGATTAGGGTTTACGGGTAGGATGGTCATTCATATAATATATAATTAAGGTAATTAATTAATTATAACAGTTAAGACTTTAAAAATATATTTGATACTAGTGTGAAGCCCGCGCAAATCTAATAAATACAAGAAAAGAAATAAAAAACTTAAAATTTATCAAAAAAAAGTCTTTAACAAATTAAAAATGTGAATTATTAATATTATATATATATATATATATATATATATATATATAAATTTCGAAAAAACTTATTTGTAAGCTACATTAGTTATCTTATTGAAATAATATTATTTTTATCGCGACAAAAAATTTTAAACCCTTTACGCTCTTAAGCCTCAATATTGTAAATTTGTGCGTTACTCAGGAGTTAAAAAATGTCACTTTTGAAAATTTTGTGATAATTATAAAAATAAAAATCTTGTAGGACGATCGTATTTAAAACTAGTATGACGTCCCGTTCCGATATAAATATCGTTAAAGTACTGGTATCATTCTACTTATTTTTACATCGTTGTTCCTAATAAATTATTTTCGAGTAGATTTATACATACGATGCATGGGATTAGTTGTTACGTATAGTAAGGAAAACAAATGTCACCACTTAGAGAAAATTAAAATTAAGATCTCATATATAATTGCGAAAATAATATTTTATTAATGAAATTAATCATTTCATTATTCTAAATTAATCATTTTATTTAATATAGTGAGCCTTTGATATTGACATTAGTATAAATAAGATAATAATATTTGATTGATTTATCATAAATAGAACCTAGATCACAGAGTAAATCTATCTTAAATTCTAACATACCACACGAAAACAACTAAAAAATAGTCTTCCTCTATCTACACCCTTTTTAGGACATCCGCAAACAATTTTCCTTTCCTGCAATGATATTTCCACTTATCAAATCTCATAAAAATTCTGGTAATTAATAAATGGCCACCAATTAGAATGATTGCATTTACTAGACTCCAAAAGGATTATCACAAATTTCATATTAGCCTGGACAACACGTGAAGACGAAATTGAGCTTCACACAAAACTTAAGTATATTTCCATGAACATTGTCCTCACTTAAGTCATCCCAATAATTCTCTGCCTCTAAGAAAAACTATTTTCTATTAAATAGATGGGCTCTGCTAGTGACTAGCACAAAAACTTGAGTGCTTCCCATTAAGGTGACTCTGAGATTCCTTTGTTATGATAAATCTTCTCTTTGCTACTTTGACTTGAAGAGAAGATCCAAGTGGAGCTTTTTTGCATTTTTTCTCAATTAATAACTCATAAGAGCATCTCCAATACAATAATGTTAACTGAATCTATGTGGCAAATGATATTGATATTTTATAAAAAAATTCTTCAATGCATCAATGTTAATGTTATAATGTGATAATTTATTTTCTTTATTTTTAGAAAAAATATAGTAAGATAAATAACATAATTGGATGATATATTTAACATTAATTGTAAACATTGTCAAGAGTAATGTTTAGAACTTAACATTGCTCTTGACAATGTCAAGCATTTAATGTGCCACATAATTATTTTAATGTGCCACATAATTATTTTTATATCATGTGTCAATTTTTTCACTTTCAACTTTGTTGCATTGGAGATGCTCTAAAAGCTTCACATAATACAAATATTTTTCTCAATTTATCGAGAAAAATTTAATTACAACCCTTAATCAAACCTCACCAAACCAAATTTAATATTCAAAGCAATCTTTAATGAGACCAAAATCAGAATCATATACAATAATCACCACAAATCTCCATAGTTTGTAATAGATTTGAAGACAAATATCCGAAAAGCCTAAATTAAAGAAATATTACAATTTAGCCAAAACTTATGGAATCATTCCAAAACAACAAATTGCAGAACAAATTGGGAAAGAAACCATTTTCACAAACTTGACCAGAATTATACCAAAACATCAAATTACCATAAGTTGCATATTAATGCACAAACATTTGAAAAAAACATTAGTTTTTCCAAAATTTATTACTAACTTTTAAATAATTCAAATGCAAAATTGCAAAAACAACCCCAATAAGTATGGGGTGGTGGCACTTTCATACCACTAACTTTATGTGGTGGTAAAAATATCCCGTAACTTTCAAAAATCACGCAATTTGACTCCACTAGTCGCCGAAAATTCGAAAATCTCCCGGATTTAGTCATGTGAGGGGCACGTGCAGCTTCAATTTGGGGATTTTCTCAAATTTCGGCGAATTTCACCAATTTTGACTCATATTTGGGGAAGTCTATGCACACATGGCAAATGTGGGATCCACGTGAATTTTGGGGGGAAATTGAAGGGTATTGTGGACATTCTCAAAATAAGGTTAAAAATAAATATATACAAAAAACCAGCGCTAAACAATAAACACATACCCGTTTTTAACAAATCGGATCCACAAAACTCATTTCCTCTCCCAAATTAAAAAATTCGATGTCTTATTCTTGAAGAACCCTAATTGAAATTTCTGCCCCCAAATCAGATCCACAAAACACCCGTTTCGGCAGATCCCCTCATTTCACTTTTGAGATGCTTAATTTCGGATTAAGATGGATTTTAATTTAGGACGACTTGAGAGAGGTCGCGATGGCTTTATGTGATTTAAGGTGGAGTGTCGGTTTGGTCAAGCAGCGGGTTTCGGAATGGATGGTTGGGCTTAATTCTATCTCGGGGTGTTGCTAAGCGGTGCGACTCGTGGCAAATTGAAGGCACGATGGCTTGCGGTGGTGCTGGTGATCTCCGGCAGCATCTGTGCTTGGGGTACAGTGATTATGGATGTTGTGGTAATGATCTGGAAGCAAAGGTTTTGTCGTTGCTCTTTTCCTACTTGGATGAATGCTTATCAGTAATTGTTGTGGTATATATCTTGTTTGCCTGAGAAATTGTATCTAGCGGATATACTTAACGTAATCACTTTGTCCAGTTGAATTGTATTGTGAAAAAATGAAATTAGCAGAAAATGGAGCATTAATAGATGTTTAATTGTTGAATTATATTATTGATCAATATGAGTCAAGAATAAGACATCAAAATTTTCAATTTGGGGGAGGAAATGAGTTTTGTGGATCTGATTGGTGAAAACGGATTTTTGTTTATTATTTAGTTTTTTTTTTAATATTTATTTTAACCCTATTTTGAAAATGTCCATAATACCCTTCAATTTTTCCCCCAAAATTCATGTGGGTCTCACATTTGCCACGTGAGCATTGACTTCCCCTAATATGAGACAAAATTGGTGAAATTTGACGGATTTTGAGAAAATTCCCAAATTGAAGCTGCACATGCCCCTCACGTGACTAACTCCGGGAGATTCTCGAATTTTCGGCGATTAGTGGGGTCAAATTACGTAATTTTTGAAAGTTACGGGATATTTTGCCACAACATAAAGTTAGTGGTATGAAAGTGCCACCACCCCATAATTATTGGATTTTTTTTTTCAATTTTGCCTAATTCAAATCACTTTAATTCATAATCATTGAACAGTGTGACATGACACACACCACCATGAACACAATAACATGATTTTCATTATTAAGACTTTAAGATAATCAATCATCGGAATAAGAAAATATAAATATTTCAATTCCAATATTACATCATATTGACAAAGTTTAGCATGTCTCTGTATAATTTAAAGATCATATCCATCAATGGAAGGGGCATTATATCCATATAACAAAATGATAAATGGAACATTATCATATCACATATACATAGTATCGTATAACCATAGTCTGTAAATGGATTTGAAGACAAATATCCTTTAAGCCCAAATTAAAGCAAGATTACAATTTGGACAAAATTTATGGAATCATTCCAAACAACAAATTGTAGAAAAAATTGGGAAAAATACACCTATGTCAATGTGGCCAAAATTGTAGCAAAACGCCAGATTTTACAAATCAATAACTATTAAGAAGCAGATCAAATTCAAAGAAACTCAAAAAAATAAAAAATAAATTGACATAATCCCAGATTTTACAAATAAATCTTTTCAAAAAAAAAATAAATAAATAAAGATCAAACACTTACGGATCTATATTTTCCAAAAAATGAAAACAAAAAATGGAAAGTAAAGAAATTAAAGAAAATAAAAACTGAACAACCCCTTCGATTCTCCAGAAAATAAAAACAGGTCTACATTTTCAGAAAAAAAAAAAGAAAAACATAATCATGAACAAAACAAAAATACGAACAAATTACCCTGCCATAGGCTTTTTATTTCTGGGCAGATAATTTATTCCGTTCGTAAATGGATCTGCAATTGACGAACAGATTCAAAGAAAATAAAATCGAATTTAAAAATTCAAAAAACTTCGGATTTAAATTACGAACGAAATTATGAATGCAATTTTCGAAAAACAGATCTGTATTTTCAAAAAAAAGAAAAATATAATTATGAACAAAAAAAATGAATAAATTACCCTACTATAGGCTTTTTATTTATGGGTAGATAATTTATTTCGTTCGTAAACACATCTGAAATTGACAAACAGATTAAAAAAAACACTTCGAATTTAAAAAATCGGAGAACTTCGGATTTAAATTACAAACAAAATCTTAGTATTGTTAAAAAAAATTTATTCGAAGAAATACCGAATCGACATCTATATTTTTCAGATCTGTTTGTTCCAGATCTTATATAAATTTTCCAGATCTGTTCGAATTAAAAAAAAATCGAAGAATTTGGTTGTCAATCGGGAAAAAACGGAATGATCAAACCAATATATAATTCTTACCGACGTATTTTATAATCCATCAACAACATTTAGAAAAGTTGGGATTATCATAAGTAACACAGTGTTGGAACAGAAGAACAAACAAAAGAAAAAAGAAGAAAAATACTGAAGAAACGGAAAAAAAAAATATGGCAGTGTGATTGTATATGTTAACAAAAATAAAAAAAAAAGTTATTATTTATACCCCCTCAACATTTTGGTCTCGTCCCAAAATAAACCCCATTGAACCACAACCCGACAACTCAGCACTAGAGACATCTCATTGGGCCACCTATTCCCCGGAATGCTCTCTTCTTGACAACTCACCAATAATAGTTAACACCATTTATAGCATTGGTGGATGTAGGGGTGAGCAAAAAAAATGAAAAAATAAAAAAATGACCACACCGAATCGAAAATTTTGGTTCAGTTCGGTTTTATGGAAATTTGATTCCATTTTTTTAAGATCCCAAAACATTGGTAATTCGAATCGGTTCGGTTTTTGTGTAATAGCAACTGAATATAATCAAAATATAATTTAAAAATAAAAATTAATTTTTAGATTACATATTTTTTTTATTAATTCGGTTTGGTTCTGTTAATTCGATTTTAAACCTATTTTTGAGTTGATTTGGTTTTTGATTTTTTTTATTAAGTTAATTTGGTTGTAAGCTTA
The DNA here is from genome assembly GCA_014905375.1 of Phtheirospermum japonicum. Taxonomy (NCBI): domain Eukaryota; kingdom Viridiplantae; phylum Streptophyta; class Magnoliopsida; order Lamiales; family Orobanchaceae; genus Phtheirospermum; species Phtheirospermum japonicum. The sequence goes on along the minus strand of BMAC01000056.1, from coordinate 1,459,541 downwards.
TTTTCGGTTCGGTTCGATTTGTAATTTTATGTAAATTTAGATATTATTTTTTTTGGTTCGATTTCGGTCAAACCGACTGAATGCTCAACCCTATTGATACGGAAGATATAGATATTTGATCAAGTGTATTTATTATGTGAGTTTGATGTGGCACCCTATAATTACCCCCCACCAAATATCTCAAATCTTTTGAGTTACCCTTAGAGCATCTCCAATACTTGTAGTTGTATTGTTAAAAAATCATCCATGTTATCAAGTTAAAATAATACAAATAACTAGAGTGACATCCACAATTCACAGGCAAATATGAGAAATGCAAAAAATGTGTAAATTTTATCAAAAACAATTAAAACTTCATAGTGTAAATTATAAATACCAAACGGAAAAAAAATGTTGTTTACTTTATTGAAAACCTTATTTGTAGATACATTAATTGTCTTATTCACAAGAATACTATCTCATCTTTGGATAAGCATTAGTTTGATAAATTGAATTAGTCGTTCAAATGTTATTTTCAAATGTAAACAGAACCTACCTCAAGTGTAATTTTATAATTTTCAAAGTTCATTGTTCTTCTTAATTCTCTAAAACTCAATGGTACTTTTTGTAATCATCCCTAACTTGTAAAAACATAGCCGAATTTGCACATTAATATATTTCTCATCATTAAGAAATATTTGGAAAACTTGGAACTGTGATCTATAACTTGCAAATTGAGAGACAATAATCGGAGAATGTAATAAACAATAGAAAGTGAATATAAGCAAGAAACGTTATGCTATCTAGGACTAACAATTAAACTATTGTGTTTGGCAACGTGTGCGAACCATGCCTGATGTAACGCCCCAAATAAAATACTATCTTAATAGTAATATAAATAAATAAACAATCAAAGTCTCACCTTCTGTTCGATAAAACTTGTTGCATTGGTAGACTTAATACGACCAGATTTTTATACAAACAATACTAAACTGATAAAAGGTAGTCCTAGCCAACGAGCCACTCTTCACCGGGAGGATCGAGATCRGGGTCACTCTCAAAATGTCGATATCTGGAGAGTTTGGTTTTAAAACAAACGAGAGCGTGAGCTAAAAGAGCTCAGTGAGAACAAGCAATTGAAATGTAAATTTTCTTTAAAATATAAAACTGACAAGAGTTTAGAAAATAATTTTCATAAAATAACCCAAGCAGTTGGTGTGCAAAACTATTTTCATACGTTTAACAAAACTCTAGTCAGCAGCTTCAAAATTAAAATATTTTAAAATTAAACAAACGATAGATTTTCTCAAAAACTAACCAACTATCACATTTAGAACAAACAGACAATGCTTAATTTTTTTTTTAAGAAATCAATTGAAACATTTAACAGTTGAACAGACAGGAAAAGCTGTCTTGTTCTTGTTTTTAAGAAATCAATTGAAACAGTTAACAGTTGAACAGACAGGAAAATCTGTCTCGTTCTAAAACAGTCAGTCCAATTAGTGAGTGTCCGAGTACAGAACTCTAGAGGTTGCTCCCGCGCATAGCACTTAGCTCCCGAAGGACTCTAGAGGTGGCTCCCACGCGTAGCACTTAGCTTCCGAGCCAGACTAACTCACATAAACGTAGAATCGATGTCGATCAAATATCGACCCATACGTTCCCACTCACCATGAAAGGTGACACTCCAATAGGCCGAAGCCTCAATCACCTTATCCCTCCCAGTAGGCTCGACGTCCCTTTAGCTATGGGATTCAAACCCAGGTTACGTCATATTCCGGAATATACCCAATCTACGACCCAAATCCTGCCGTCGTCTCCAACCCGACCAGGAACAATGGGAATAGGTACCACGAGTAGTCAAGCAAGAACCACAGGCAACCTGCTCGATTGATTGCCCAAACTACTCGTGCCTGACACACAATAACAATGACATACAGACAGTAACAGTAACAGGCAGTCAATAACAACAGTCGATTTCAAATGATACCTTTGATATAAAATCATATAATTATACTTATGATTAAGCACAAGTACAAGGGCAATTCACACTTGCATATTTTCCCTCAAAATACTATTTTTCAAAAGACTTATACTAACAGAAAAAAAAATATGTTTAAACAAGTAGTGCTTCTTGATTTGAAAAATCTCAAGATTTCCAGTTAAAAATATTTTACTCGCAGATAAGCACAAACAAAGCATTATAATTTGAAAATTTTTAAACTCCCCAGTTTAAGAAAGTTTTACTCACCTCCTTAAGTTCTTTCCAGAATCAAGCATAAAGCTACGACGGCTTTACGAGGTTTCCGATCAGTACATGAAAGATCTCGTCACTTCCGAATAAAAGTCCATGTTGAGTCCTAAAATATATTATAATTATAAAAATTATAAATATAAATATATTAAAGTAATATATAAGGTCCTAAGACACTTGGAAAAGAAACTAATCGACTTGATCGCGAAATAGTATAATAAAGACGTTCGGTCTCGACTCTAAAAATCTGGAGTTCAAAATGATAAATCCGTAAAATGATGTTATAACGAAGTTATGGTTCGAGTTTGAAATCATTTGAAAGTCGTTTGACCTATTTAAACTCATAAATAAGATAATTGAATTTAATAAATACTTTATAATAAGACTACAAGATATTGACCCAAGCTTAATCAACAAGTCAAGTTACTATTTAATAATATTGATTTTCTAAAGAAAACCTGACTTACACTAATGCCCCTCCACCTTAATAACTATTTATTATTATAATTATTGTTATTGTTATTATTATATTATGGTTTCTTCAGTAACTGGTAAGTATGTATAAGTTATAGTCTCAAGTTGATCTTATAATATAAAGATCCGTATGATATATCATTTAAGTTATTAGTCCAAATGAAATAAAATAATAATCTACAATTTTTTTATAATATGAAAAGTTGAAGTAGGTACTATCACTAGGAATACATGAAGGGACTTATTTGAGTCACCCCACATAGCTTGGATTAATTAATTATTCTTTTGAACATATTAAAAAAAAGAACCACATCTTGGATATTAAGTCATATAAAGATAATTAAAAGTTAATGGGGTTTGTATTCATGTCTGAATAATAATATTTGGTTTAATAAGCTTGTATTAGCTTAATTAGGTCATCCAGTCAAATTGAATTTCTTGTTCTTATAATATCATTCATTATAAAGAAGAGATTAATTAGCTATCCATTTTTAAACACACTAATTAATTAGTCACATAAGGTTCAATTATGTCCAATTCTCTCACTGCCAATGCAAAACCTCACCTCTGTTTCGATACCAACATAACCCAGAATAAGCTGTTCTTTGCTTTCTTATAATTAACTTTGCTAAATAATTAAACTACCATTTCCAAATCCCATCTATATATAAACACCAACAAATCCACAAACCCATATAATAAATCATGTCAAGAAAACTGAGTTATTGCACTAAAATTAAAAGACCTTTTAAAATTTGCTGAAAATAATTTTACCCATTTGGGATTTAGATCTTCGTTGGTTCGATTTCCCTTCACAATAGCCTCAGTCGGGTCTTACGGCGTCCTCTGCAGTGGTTGGATGGCGGCGAATCGCCGACAAACTAGTGGCAGCAGAAGATCGGAGGAAAACAGACCACGGCCACCTCACGACGGTTTCCCTACTTCCCCGAACTTCGCTTGCCTCGGCCGTTCACAGGTGGTAACCGGAGGTGGCTACAATAGCGCTTGGAGATGCGACGGTCGAACGGAAACCAAACCGTAAGGAAAATAAGAAAATAAAGAGAGAAAAAGAGTATCAGAAAAGGGCGGCAGTGCACGGTGGTGGAGGCATCGTGGTGGTGGCACTGTGATGACAAGAGGGAAGGAGAATGAAGGAAACCCTCAATCTTCCTTACACTATGCGCGAGTGTGTGTAAGAAAACTAAAAAGTGAGGTTTGAAGTTAGGGTTTAGGTATTTATATGGTTTGAAATGTGTATGGGCCGGGTTGGTTGAGTTTTGGGCTTAAGCCTATAATAATGGGCTAGTTTGAGTTTTAATCAATAATAAATGGACTTGATGGTTATAAGAGTGGCTTGACTAAGAGTTGTTTTAAATTGGTCCAAGRAAGCATACTTGAAAATAAACAATAAGTAAATGACAAACATCAATAATCTAAAAATTGTTATAATAAAATAAAATAAAATTTTGGAATGAAATAATTTTATAAGAAGTAATTAAATTATGTAAATATATTTATAAGGTTAATTGGGTCGGGCTTCACATTCTCCCKTCCTTATAAGAATTTGGTCCCCAAATTCCTCCTAAATCAGTCTGGATATAAATCTAATATTAGTGTCATATTGTTTAAATCTATGAAAGTCACTCTACAAAGACACTATAAGKACBAATGGGTGAAAGAGTTCTACCGAGTATAGTRGAACATGTTGCACGATTTGACTCGGGCATATGAAAAAATATGAATAGGTGGAGATGTAAAATAAAGTTAATAACCGATTGATAATAAAGAAAAATATTTGTAAGAAGAATTGACAAGAGTTAAGTACTTAATTAATGAGCCCCTAGATTTGAAGTAAAAGATCAAATTATCGGAACTATCAGATAAAGAGAGTACAYCTAAGAAAGTCATACCATTATAATGAAATGAGTCGATCAAAACTACTTTCCAATAAAAGATAAAAGAAAGAAACCATTCAAATTTTCAAGTAATCAATCATGAATGAAAGCAAAGTAAAAGTAGAATGAGAAACTTGATAGTTGATGCAATCAAATGGGAAAAGAATTAAGGTGACCCAAAGTAAGAGAAGGTACAAGGTATGATCTTTGTRTAGAGACGAAATTGTCGAACAAGTGATAATAAAACAAACAATGTGAAGTCAAAAGGTGTAGATATGGATGAAGACTTTCAAAATTCAACAAAAGTCTCACATTAATAAATTCGAGAGTAGGTATATAAAAYAACTTAATGTTCAGAAGATAATATCATAAGAGATTAAAATCTTCATAAACAAAAGTTGGTGTCAACCACAATAAGTATGATAGGTTCACTATTCAATCAAAATCCAAGAAAATAATGTTATAGATTAGAACGAGTGATTTTATCACAAATTGTGACGATTAACAGATGCTCTAGGTTTACAATGTAGTATTTACCAAGAAAATGATTGCAAAGATAACAAGAATGATTTGTAAGTGAAATTTCAGATATCTTGAATCGTCAAGTAGATTGGGATAAGTATTGAACATAAGTTAGGGTATCAAGTGAAGCTAGTTGGCATCAGTCTCTTGAAGGTTCAGTGACAAATAGGTGACACTTATCATTCAAAATAATCAGGAGTTCGGATGAATTAAAGGTACATAGCAAACATTAACACTGAGTGTAAAATAGTGAATCACTAAGAATGAGAGAAAAGTGCAAGGTAGAACTTGTTCTAAACAAGTGAAAGTTTGAGAATATAATTGTGAATGAAACATCCAAAGAATTCAACGAGTTTGACGCTCAAAGAGAAAACATTGGTAACAAATGGCCCAAAAAATTTCAAAGCATAGCTTGAAGACCAAAAAAAAAAATGATAGTGAGGTTCATGATCCCAAATATTTCATGAGAAAAGCAATTAATGACTTGTAGAATTTTAAACATCCTAAGTCAGAACTCGATAATGAAAGGCAGTCAGACAGAACGATTTCTATGAGAGAATAACTATAAAGGAAATACTCAAGAGTGTAAAAAATGAAAGTAAGATGTTCACCTTGAATATGGATCAGACATAGAATGAAGAAGAAACAAAGCAAAAACTCCAATGAATATGACAAACAAGATATGAAAGTTGTTAGATTTTAGGTACAAAGAGAGACGAAAACATGGATAAAGACCTTTCAAACTCAACATGAATCTCTATTCAAGAAACTCAAGAGGAGGTATTGTAAATAACCTAACGTTTAAAAGATAGTGTCATAAGAGATGAGAATCTTCATAAACAAAAGTTGATAGTCATCGTAATGAATATGAAAAGTTCATCATTCAATCGAGATCCAAGGAAATAATGGTTATAGAGTAGAACGAGTGATTACATCATAAAACGAAATCGATAAAAGAACCTCCAAGTTTACAATGAGGTATTGAACCAGCAGAAAGAATCACAGTATGGTTGATAAAGAATGTTTTAGGAAGAGAAGTCAAACTCTCATTGATTTAAAAAAAGTATCACTATTGGACATTAAATAGGAAGTACAAATCCAACTCTCACAAGAGAAGTCAGTTAAGGGTCATTCATAACAAAATAGACTCATTTGTAAAGAAAGTTATAAAATTGTGATTCCTCACGGGATAAGTATTCTAATATTTAGAAAAATACAATAACGACTTGGATAATTTTCAGGTTTAGAATTCGCAAGGAAAATAGATAAACTAGTGATAGCGTACCATGCGAAATGGTTTAAGAAAAAAATGTTGCACACTCGAGTACATGATCCTCTATGAATGAATAAGTTATTCACGAGGTAAAGAAACGAGGTACTTGTTGAGAACGCAAAGAGGTAACTAAACTGAGGTGATCTAATTCTCATAAAAAGCTAATTGAAAAGCGAAAATCCGAACAAGAAACAATTGCCACATTGAGGAGATAAGTAGAAAAGATAGTGGTTCCTGTCTACTCAAAGAAATGGAACAAAATTGAAAGATAGATAAGTAATCATCCAATTTAAGTAGATGATTGAGATTATCTCAAAGATAAAGAATGAATATATTCAAATGATCACTTATCAAGTAGGATAATAAAATAAGTAACAGGAAATAATAAGGTATTATATGAAATGACTCTATTTAGAGTGAAAGTTGAACATGACGACAAACGTCGCAAAGTAGATAAAAGGTCAATACAAAGTAAACAAACTCCAAATGAAAGTGTAAATGAAATGATAATTTTAATGAACTAGATTGATATTTCATTGGACAGGATTACCCCCGACAGTGGAATATTATCGTTTTCCTAAAGTTGATTAACCTAAGTAGATCGAAATTTCTTAAATAACTAATGATAACCAAAACTAAAATAGTGACTTACGCACCAGAGGTCTCCTCGTACAGCTCGAGGATTATTTTCTTCTTTGATGTTGATTGATGTCGTATCTAGAGTATCCTCTAGCTTGCATCAGCATGAAACTTATATCTAACTTTTCTATCTTAATCTTCCTTGATGCATTTCTTTCGATCGCCGTGCCACACGGTGTTGTCTTATAAACTTTCATTCCATATTCGTTATTTTCTCGAACAATGATGGCTTGAGCTTGTTGATAATCATATCGTGCATCATCCAATGGTTCATCTACTCTACCAAAAAGTCCCACATCATGCTTTGGTTAGACGAAAACGAACTCACATGACTTCCTTCCATGTCAAATCAGTGCACATAATTTTGATCCGTACATGTATTATCTATTTCTTATTCAACCCTTTGTGATGTTGAAGATCTCCAATCGTCGAATTATCCTCATAGTTTGCCAAATGTTTCACCTTGATAACATGCATTGATGACAAAGGGAGGTTCACATGCTACACTTACTTAACGAGACTTTTGAATTTGGTAGGTCTWTAACTCCTTTGAACTTGGTACTTGAGTCTGGACTCTCATAAGAATATCAGGGTTCAAGAATTGCTTAACTAATGAAGCTTCCCTTTAAGATTCGCGAGAAGAGAAAAGTAATGCTAAAATCTAAATTTTTAAGGAAGTTGATGACTAATAAATAATGAAAAATTTAGATTATTGGAATAAGGATAATTCTTCAAGATAAACAAGAACTCATACAAGTATTGAAATGGGAAAGAGGTTGAGGTTACGTAGTAAAAGAATTGATGTTAAAGTTTGACAATCTAAAGATGAAAAATCCTCACGTAATATGGTTTTCGGGTTTGTACACCCAAGTTCACAAGTACTTTTACTTGTGAACTGAATTTGTTTAATCGTGTTCTCATTTTTTAATTCCCGCTGCATAAATTTAATTTACTCTGGTCGATGTTGGTAACATTGATTAACAACATCGTGAATCTGAGAATTATTCTTATATCCATAGACCTTCTAATTTTACAGTCATCATATTATTAGACAAATTCTATATACCCAACTAACTTTATAATAACCAAACCGACACTGGAAAGACCTTTTTTATCTGGACCCTTCTTGCCCGTGGCTTTAATTATATTTCTCTCTCTATTTTTTCTTCTTCCTCTTTACCTTATAACTAGTTTAACACCCGTGTATTACACGAGATTTATAAGAACTAAATATAAAAAAATATTTATGAAAATTATGAAGTTTTAACTTTAAAATAAAAATTTGAAAGGATGTATATCTCAACCCGTGCCCTGTTCAATTTATTAATTATTAGAATTATTGATTAATATTATATATATATATATATATATATATATATATATATATATATATATAGTTTAACACCCTTGTATTACACGGGATTTATAAAAATTAAATATAAAAAATATTTATGAAAATTATGAAGTTTTAAATTTAAAATAAAAAATTTAAAGGATGTATATCTCAACCCGTGCCCTGTTCAATTTATTAATTATTATAATTATTGATTAATGTTCATATTAAGTTCATTAATAAATATATTTGCATAATTATAAAAATTCAAAAGATGTCACATTTTCAACCATTCTCTAATCTATATTAATTAATTATTATTAACACATTTTATATTTTTATGTTTAAATTAAATTTATTAGTAATTATAGTTACATACTTTGAAAAATTCAAAAGGTGTCATACTCTCAAACCTTCTTGCATTGTGCCATTGCCTAATAAATATTAATTTATTATTATATAATCTTACTTTCTTATATTTAGATTGAGTTCATTACTAATATTTAGTTACATACTCTAATTATTACAAACATATCATACTTTATTTATACAGAATATTTAGAATTTTAAAATAAAATTATTTCAACTTTTATTTTAAATACAATTTATTAGTTATTTTTATATATAAGTTTTTCTTTGTAATTAAGATTATTTCATATATAATTTACATTTTAATTAAAATAATTAATCTAGATTTTTTTCTACTAATTATATATGACTTATTTATAAAAGAAGATTATTGAATTAGATAGAATATAATTAAATAAAACTATTAAGTTAGGCTAAATATAATAAAAAGAAAATATTAAATTAGTCAAGATATAGTAAAAGAAAAATATTAAATTAGGTATATATTAGGCTCAGATGACACATAAACAACCAAGATTTTTTATTATCCAAGCGAAACATACGAAGTAGACACATATATTAGGAGGATTTTCATTAATATCTACTTGTTTAACACACGTGTATTACACGGAACTTATCAAAATACAAATATAAAAATATTTGTGATAAAGACTGAATTTTATATCTAAAATAAAAAATTAAAATAATTATTCTCAACCCGTACCTTGTACATGTCTAATATATTTATTAATTATTATCAGTAAAATTTATTTAATTATTTTCATAATATTTTTTTAATTAAAATTATTTCATATGTAATTTTTCTTTTAATTAAAATAACTAATTTAGATCTTATCTACTAATTATATATGATTTACTTCTATATTTATATTAGGAGAATCGAAAGAAAGTATTGAATAAGGAAAAATATAAAAAAAAATTAAATTAGGTAAAATATAATTAAAAAAAAGTATTAAATTAGGTAAATATTAGGCTCGGATGACATAATTAGCAAACAAAGCACCAGAATTTTTTATTCATCAAACGAAGCATACGAAGCACACACATAGGTTAGGAGAATTTTGCATAAATATATAGGGGGGATTTCCCTTTTTTTTCTCTAGTTTGTAAACGAGTTTCCGTAGTTTTTGTGGTTTTCTCCAGAAGGTCGACAGGGTTGGAGAAAACTCTCTTCTTTAAAGTCCCAGAAAATACTAAATCAGCGTTGGGGCCCTCAAAAAACGTAACTTGCTATCAAACCCAAAACCAGTCGACTAGCGAGTCGTCGCCGACGCCTGCCTTTCGAAGGGTTGACAGGGAGGAGCTGATTTGTCATTTTTTTGGTTTGCATATTTGAATTTGGGGAATTTTGCTCTGAGAGGGTTTAATTTGGGGTCTAGGGATTGATTTTCAAAAATTGTTTTGGGTTTGTATAATGCTTAGATTTTTAAGTTTTGGTTGGGTGATGTTGAGATTAAAGGAGGTTTTGCATGTGTGTGGGGGAATATTCATTTGTCTGGGGTGCTTACAAATTTTAATTATTTACCCAGGCCAAACTCAAATTTTTATTTTTCCTAACTCCACTTTCCAATTCTTTTTTAGTTTTCTGAATTTCTGAGATTATGTATTAATTTATTGTTATAAATTTTATGTAGGAAACGAAGATATCGAGGTACTATCCTACATTCATTAAAGTGAAGTTTCTGCATTTATTTTACTGGTGATTCTTCTCTCTCTCTCTCTCTTTAATTTTTCTATCTTTTCATGAGTATATTTTGGTTTTTGCCTTTTATCATTTGTTATAGGGTGTTGGATCTTACTCTGTGTACTAGGTAGTTTTTTCTGTCCTCTTTCTTCTTTTTATTTTWTTYGTACCGTATTATGGCTATRTGTAGATATAGGAGTCATTTTGTTTTTAGAACTATATTATTTTCCTCTAATTTATTGCCTCAGTTGGTCTACTTTGTTTCAGATATTATGTTTGAAGATATGTGATGTTTTTCGCCTAATTTTTTGTTGGGCTCTCTCAATAGTTGATTTTCTTATTCTTTTTTTCTATGTTTTTTGTCATCTTTATTTTATAATTTTCTACAATAATGTTTAGATTTTTTATTGAGGGTGGAAATCCAAGATTGAAAGGTCTTTACATATAGAGAAGTCAAAGGTTGACGACGCTCTCATGGTTCATGATCTTCTCTCTCTGATCTTCCAAATTGGTCTTTCTTTACCTAATGGATGATATACAGTGCAGGTCTTCCAAATTGTTCTTTCTTTACTTGATGGATGATATTCTGTGTTTGACTCCTACTTATCTTTGGCGAATAAAAGAGGTTGAGATTTTTTTGACGGTTCATTTTTGTTGTTGTAATTTTTTTTTCCACAACTTTCTTTTATCATTGTTTCAGGTTGGTTGAGTTGTTTACTCAATTGTTACAGGTAATTCTTCTCCTCTTTTTACTTTTTATTTCTTTATGCACTGCACTTTGCTTTAATCTTTTTTTAATTATGTACTTTGTGAATGGGTATTATGCTTTTTTTGTGTGTGATGTTCCTTAGTTTGGTTATTCCATGTGTCGAACAATGAACCATCAGAAGAATAAATTATTCATTAAGTACGTGTAAATGAGTTTATGCAATGATATCTTCTGAAATACTAGCCATCAACAATCCACATTCATTATTGAATCACATACTTCTAGCATACTAAATGATTACATTGCTTTTTTTTTCCCGATTTTTGTATGAATGTACTTATTGGCAAAATGAGCAATTTAATGTTGGAGAGATGTGCATGACAGTCTCTTATTATTCTTGATTGTGTAGAATCTATTAGTTAGGTATTTTTTATATTTTTCTTCTTCTTTCTCTCTTTTTGATGACTTTCTGGATTTCCAAATAAGGTTGGAAGGAATTGTTTTACGCTTTTTTCTATGTTCTCTCTAATTTATTTAATTATTTTTTTTATGCTTGCTATTATTATGTGTTTCAGATTGGTGAATTTGCTTACCATTTGTACCAGGTAGTCTTCTAACCTTTTTATTTTTATTTTTATTTTATGTCTATCTAATAAACATAAATATATGAATGTTATGACCTTTTATTACTTAAATTATAGCTTCATATTTAAATATATTAAGTGATTATTTAAGATTAAATATTTATTTAACTTTCTTTATAATTCGTAATAACTTATATTATTATTCTATAATATTTTTGAGTTTTTATTTTTTTTTAATTGATCAAATAATTATATAAAATCAAATAATAGTTTATATATATTTTTTATGGTTTCAAGTTTGATAGTTTTTTGTTGAAATCACATGTATATTGTGCGAATGGTGGTGTAGTGTTGATAATACGTTGATTCTCTGTTTACTCTCTATTAACTGGGGTAAAACCAAATAGGAATGCTTATGAAATTTCACATTAATGCTATCTGTTATATGTTTGTTACTAGGTGGATGTTTATGTTCTTTTGCATATAATTTTTAGAATAATGATATTGATCAATGAAAATCTTCAGTTGCAATGTTAGAAATAGTTTGATTTATTTTCTAATACGGTTTTGCTTTATCGGAACAAGGATATATTTGATATGAATAATTTTCTAATATGGTTTTGCTCTATAGAATGAGGGTATATTTGATATATCAATGATGATTATGTTGGATCCTTGGTTATGATTCGAGTGTACCTTTCATATATTTGGAGATTTAACTGTAATAGTACAAGTCTTTGGTGAGTGATAGTGTGAAGTTTAGGGGTTGAATAATAATGATCTATTGATTGAATATTTTGCATTTTCGATTACGAGGATTGAGGAATTCAATGGTTTATGAGACTGTACATACACATTTGGTATTTGGTGTCAATGAATGAGCACGAAAACAGGATTTTCGTCACTTCATATGCAAATGGCCTGATGATGCATCATTTTGGTTCTTCGTGACCGGTGGTTTGTTTATTTTCTTYGTATGTTTMGTMTGCATTTGTGTCYCTAAGTTGATGTTGTATGTSAGACTCTAGAAGAGCRTGAGATTTTGACATATCTTTTGAAGTCATAAATTGATTTATYTTTTCTCTTTGATTTTTTATTTTTTTAGAAACTATTAGAATCAGGAATGTATAATATGAATGTCTATCCATAATTTTCTTGGTTCTAAACATGAACCGTTTATGTATATAATACTCAACCCGCAGCGTAGCGCGGGTCGATTTCTAGTTCATATTAAATAACAGGAATTCAAATGACAGTTATTTGCTCCAACATTATTCACAAAATACAACTCCCATAATCAACTTATAAAATAACAAATAATCAATAAACATTCAACTCCTTATAACACATAATGAATTTTTATCGACAAATTGAAAGTATATTTATATCAATAAACCAATAACGTACATATATTTCAACGTACTTTTCAACAATAATTTTATATCCTAAATCACCAGCAGATAGCTTTACAACAAGAAAAAATGCCCATCTTGATTTTAAAAAATTGACACACACATATATATATATATATATATATATATATAGAGAGAGAGAGAGAGAGAGGATAAAATGATATATGTGTAAAAGGAAAATTATAAGGAGAAGACATAAAAGAAAGACGGAAGAGACGATAGAAATTAGGGTTCTCTTATTCATCAAAGACTCCCTTTATATAGGGTATCAAAGTACATGTTTCCATAATACATAAAGATGACAAATACCCAAACTATCCTTCATCAGTTACTTATTGACGAAGGCACACTAATTGTGTTTTTCCTTCAACACTCCCCCCTTGTGCCAAGTCAATGAAATGGTGTTTTATTGTTTCCTCGTTAAAACCTTGTCAAGTAACAAAACTCAATGGGAAAAATAAAACTTGGTCTAAGGAAAAAGAGTACAACACACCTATGTTGAGACTCCCCCTAAAGTGTACACCTCTATCTGATATGTACATCTATCAAGAGAACTTTGAAAGTTTTCACTTCCTCAATCTACTTGATTCTTGAGAAAGTGCATAATTGTTGGTTGTAGAAGAGCTGTGGTGATATTACTCATATTATCACATTTTCTTTTGTGTTAGAGTTCAAGTCACTATTATCAGATATATGAATGATCATAACATTTATCGTAGATACTCACGAACTACTACATGTATGATAATGATCTCTTTACATGGATCGAATGAGTAACCAACATTAACGATACTATTTGGTGTTTCACAGTAGGAAGTAAACTCAACATTTTCTATAGGGATTACAAGACCATCTGCAGTCCCAATTATATTTGTGAATGGGAAAAATAAACTCGTGTCAATGGTTTCTTTTAGGTATCAAATTACATTTTGATTCCATTCCAGTTGAGTTAAATCAAGATAACAATTTTGAGAAAGTAATATTTGGTCAAGTGTATTAGTAATGGTACAATAATGCGCATATTGTACGTAGGTAGAGAATTTCAGCTCCCACTAGTTCTTCGTCATTCCATTGACGAAATTGATATTTCCTTATATCTTCACTTTGACCAATCATAGGAGTGCTAACATATTGCACTTATCCATATTTAATTGRCTGATCATCTTTTGAATATATGCAAACTGTAGAATATAGTATTCCACAAACTCGGTTTTAGTATAAAGCCTTAACATGACCGAGTTTTCCCATGATGCATTATCTCAAATTAAGAATTTCAAATAACTAGCGATATCTCTTATTTCATTAYGAGTGGATMTTATGTTCCTTTCATCGACATATACAATTATAATCGCAAATTTGAAATGTATAAATACTCAAGGGCATATATTATCTTTTCCCAATTAAGTAGTCACTTAGACGGTCATACCACATCCGTCGGGATTGTTTTAATCCATAAAGTGAGTGTTTCAATTTAATTTGCAAATGAACTTCATGGCTTAGAGTCACTTGCCTTGGCAATGAAAGGCGAGCAAGCACTTTCGTATATATCTCTAAATCATGATCCCCATAGAGATATGACGTAGTCACAGGTATAAGCTGCATTCTCATTTATTATGGGGGAGTACATATCCCCATAGTCAATTGCAGGGCGTTTTGAGAAACTTTGTCCTTCAAGTATAGATTTGCATCTCATGGCTTTATTTTTCTCATTACGCTTTCTGACAAAACTTTGTTTATGTCCTATAGGCTTTACACTTGGTGAGGTTAGCACTACCAAACCAAATACCTACCTTGTTGTCAGTGAATTCAGTTCTATCTGGATTGATTCTTTACATTTAGGTCAATTTGCTCTATATTGATATTTCAATAGAGCGTGGTTCGGTACTATTGTGCTCTATGATTCTTTGAGCAACAATGTATATATCATCAATGTATATGAAAAGTCTTTCCATCAACTTATATAAACTCTCATTGTACATTGAAATTTCTTTATTCTCTGGAATCATATTAAACTTTGGAGCGTCCTCCAGTAATGATTCATGGACATAAGTATAATCAGAGATAATCTCATGAGAGTCATTATTTTCATTGATGATCAATTAAAGTTGTGCCATACATGCCCTCTTATTCCTTGGGCGAGTATTGATCGAACCAAGTGACCTCCCCATGTTCCTTTTGGGAGTCACGACCTCAACCACACCTCCACTAAGTATGGTTGCAATGTCTTAATCCGTGACATTGTGCCCTTCACAGGGACTTTTAACCTTTCAGACACATTTGCAGCTTGTATATATATGAAACGTCACTTTAGAAATTGAGTCCTCTATACTTTGAAGATCAATTATTCGCTTTACTTTTCTTTCACGTTACATTGTGAAATGCGGGGATCATAATAAGACATAATATGAAACTATTCCTGTCGTTCTATTAGAAAATACTTTTTCTTATCTCCCCCTAACGATGGGAAAACTGTCTTATTAGAGTGACAAATTCGCTAATTTAGCTATAAAGAGATCGTCCGTCAAAGGTTTCGAATAGCGGATGGTTGTTGGAGATTCATATCCAATATAAATACTTAATCGTCTTTAGAAACCCATATAAATGCGTTGTGGGGGCGCAATAGGCACATATACTGCTTAATCAAATATGCGTAGATATGAATTATCAGGCTTATATCCAGTTACCAACTGGTACGCAAAATATTTGGTTAGCAGGGGTTCATAAATGAATAAGTAAGAGTTGCGTGCAATATTGCATAACCCTGTGCAAAGACAAATGAGTGTGCATAAATATTGTCTTAGTCACCATCTATATTTCTTTTGATGGTGTCTTCTTTGAGACCTTATTATATATGCACGTTAGGGTACAAGATCCAGTACATCGATATTTATTTAAATGCAATAGACTTCAAGTACTTTTGATGTAAACCCTCTAACATTATGAGTTTGGTTGCTTTATAAGGGTGGTGAGTCCTCAATCATATTAAATTTGCTAGAAGTTTTGCAAATGCAATATTTCTATGGACAATACGTSCCGAAGCATCGACCAAAACTATAAAATACTTGAATGATCCGCATTGTGAATGGTCATGTCCACATGTATCACCAATTTTCAATTATAAGAATGAAATGTTATACTTTGTATCTTTAGCAAATGCAGGTCTCAATCATACAATCTTGCTAATGAACAAGTATTGAAAAAATGAGTGATGTATCGTTGAGATATGAATGTATGTAGTGCTCCAAGTACTTTAGAATGCACAAGCTGTAATAGAACAGCATTAGTTCGACAATATACTTTGCATCAAATTTATATCTCATTTCGTGTTTCACTCAGAATAAAATATGTCCATGTTAATTTCTTATAATATGGACCATCATATCACGACGACCAAAGAATCCATGTTAGTCGTGTCAATACTTGAATGAGTCAATGTCCAACAGTTCTTCGTTGGTCTTATCTTATGATTCAATAATCAAAAAGTAGTAAAACAATACTAGATTGACTCTAAAACGTGCTTTCTTCCACATAAATTAAAAGTATAGTTCCATTCTCATAATGTACTTCTTAATGATAATCATCAACATGAATGTCATCAAACTGAACAAGGTTCGTTCGCTCTTGATCCATAATGAGCTTTTATGACTTCAATCAATGTGCCACTAGGCATCAAGACATTGTCACATATAAATATCAATTAAGAGAGTAATTGTCTATTCATCGACAAATTCTCACATTCTTCAGAGATATTTGAATGAAATACTTGTCATTATAACATTATTTACTAGATATGTTACATTATATCTAATAGTTTGCTCATGAACCTTGTATGTGAATGTGTGATAAATAAACTCAATTACATTCAATGCTTTAGAATGAAATGTAAAATTTATCAATAAGTCAAAAAATAATTAAATGAGGCCACATCACATAGATCTAACTCAAAATAAATCTTAAGACCAAAAAAAAATAAAATGAATGTTTGATCATACTTTCACAAGTTCTTTTGTAAAGTAAGAAACAAACAAATTTCATCAATCAAAATAAAAGATATCCATTGACTAAGCAAGGTTATTGGGAGAACTCTTACATATCTTACCTTGTGGTTCATTCTTCCCACATAGGTAGGGATATCCAATAAATATCACGAACTCTTTACTTGTCTTACCTTGTGGTTCATTCTTCCCATATATTAATTTGTATTTAGATTGAGTTAGTTTAATCAATTTCTTTAGATAATGAATTTG
>BMAC01000056.1:1423967-1441606 GCA_014905375.1 Phtheirospermum japonicum | reverse complement strand
CATAGGTAGGGATCAACATGTCTCTTCCCTTTACTTTGAGGTTATTTCCACTATTCATATCGATCCTAGTTAGCCTCAAGAAGTTTCTTTATTCGGAGGTCTAACATTGGTATTATGAAGAATAATGTCATGTCTCTCAATGACTTATTATTATAGTTAATATTATACAAGTGCATCTGTATGTTTGCTCAAGTATGTCATAATCTTTCTTTGATATCATGTGAATATACTTTATCACAAAAATTATTTATACAATTTTGTATCGTTCATGAACTTTCATTATCATGAAAATATGTAAATGTACAATCAATGATACATAATATAAGTTGCTTATAAACTAGCTCGAATAGAATTACAACATACATGAATATATCAATTAATCAAAATGATCAACAAACATGAATCTATCAATTCATCGAAATTCGTGATCAATATATATGAAATCA
Source organism: Phtheirospermum japonicum (assembly GCA_014905375.1). Lineage (NCBI taxonomy): Eukaryota > Viridiplantae > Streptophyta > Magnoliopsida > Lamiales > Orobanchaceae > Phtheirospermum > Phtheirospermum japonicum. Next base: position 1,441,160 of record BMAC01000056.1, on the reverse strand, counting down.
AACAATTCATCGGGATTCATTATGAACTAAGAATATTGGCACAATCAAGATCAATCTCTCATCATGATCATGTAAATAACTTTATTGATTTCTAAATTAGAAATCATATAAGAGCATGAACAATAATATATTATGTACTCTATGAATATTATTAAAGTATTGCAAAATTTCATGCTTGTCAATATTGCATATAACATCACATGCATATAATCATAGGTAACATATATCCATATACATGAACAATAATACATACCATGTCATATATACATATTGCCAAATATTTATTAGTTGTATTTAATAAATAATAAATAATAGGGTAATTTGAGTTACCTTAAAGGAAAGTTATGATTCTTTCCTAAATTTGTTTTTCAACAGACTTGTCTGATTTCTGATGATAGAGACCTTCAAAACCGATCTCCACCGTTCCAATTCAGCCTATACAAGTTTTGAATAACATATCCAAAATCCAGCATCATCCAACGGTTAGATTATGCACAATTAAATTTCTAAGATAAGATGGGCAGACAGATCCGAGAAACAAATCAGCTCTGTTCTAAATTAATTATCAGATTTTTCAGAAATCATATTCAAATCTCCACCGTTAATATAAAACCTGTATATGTTTGGAATAACATATCAAAAATTCGGCTTAATCCAACGGTCCGATTGTGAGAAATCGTGTTTTGAAAAATTCTGCACAGAAAATTTCGAAAGCAGAATCTGCTTTGTTCGAAAATTTATATAAATTCTCTCGTATCTTTGAATTCAATCTCCACCGTTCAGAATGTAATTCAAAAGGTTTGAAAGGCTCTGTAAAAATTTGAGCTCGATCCAACGGCTGAAACTCGAGAAACCGATTTTTCAAATATACAACACAGTTGGGTTTTTGACCTACGAAAATTATGTTGATTGTTAAGGAGGCTTATTCTCGATCACTCTCAATAGGTTAGAGTTTCGTGTTGATAACGTGTAAAAGGAAAAGTATAAGGAGAAGACATAAAAGAGAGACGGAAGAGACGATAAAAATTAGGGTTCTATTATTCATCAAAGACTCCCTTTATATAGGGTATCAAAGTACATGTTTCCATAATAAATAAAGATAACAAATACCCAAACTATCCTTCATCAGTTACTCATTGATGAAGGCACACTAATTATGTTTTTCCTTCAATAATATGTCATTAATAAGTACAATAATGTACTTGTCATATTTTCACACGTTTAAGAATTTGTTGAATTTTTTTTTATTTGTTGATTTTAGTAAATTGTATCATTTAATATTTGATCAGAGTAATTATATCTTAATTGATAATATATTTAGAATAGATTATTTGTTCACGAATGTAGATTTCATTAGACATCTAATGATACTTGTTTATTCAGATAGCAAATGAAAAATAAACTCCACACAAAATTGATATACACATAAAAAAATTAAACACTTGAATAGGATGATATTTTTTCTCAATAAAATAATGAAATTTACAATTAAAAAACACACATTCAGATTAAACAGTTTTAACCAAAATAGAAAGTTGGTCATAATTTAATTTTTTGAACAAAAAAACAAAATTAAAATCAAATATATTCAGTATACTATTAGAAGGATAAGCATAATAATTATGTGGTTCTTAAATATTTATAACTATATATCTATATAAATACAAAGTAATAAAATTACACCAATTTCTAAATTTTATTTGAAGTTGGAAATGAATAAATATGAAATAAATAAGATTCAAATTTAGTGGAATGGAAATTAAAATCGTAATGACTTAAATTAATACCTGGAATAAAATGTTATAAGATTACTGAATTAAATTAAGATTTTTGTATAACATGGAAATGATTTGAATTTGAAAGAAATATTAACTGGGTTAAAAGAATAAAGTTTTATAAAATATACTTGATTTTAATTGAATTATTAATCTTCCATAATTTTGGAAATGTATATTGAGAATGAAAACAGTTATTTGTAACATTAAGTAATTTGATTTATTTATGGAATTAATTTTTTTTATCAGATATTGATATAAATCGTAATGAGTATCCACCACTGTTGTAAATTGTGCTATCTATTAATGTTGAGTTGTCAAAATGAGAGCATTTGGGGAATAGGTGGACCAATGAGAATGCTCCAAAGGTGAGGTGTCGAGTTGTGGTTCAAAGAGGTCTATTTTGGGAAGAGGCAAGATCTTGACCAGATATAAATAACAACTTTAGTTTTTATTTTTGTTAATATTGTCCTCCCCATTTTTTATGAACCTAATCACACGCCATATACCCACTCGACTCATTTATTCATATTACAAAACTTTTCTACTTTTTTCTTCTTTTTGTTCATCTCTTCACAACATATTCTGGTCATGTTAATCCCAATTTTTCTAAAAGCTATGTTGTTGGATTATAAAAATACCCTGGTAAGAATTATTTATTATTTTGTTCATTCTGTTTTTACCCGATCGACAGCCTAATTGTTCTATTTTTTTTCTCAAGATCTGAAAATCATGAGTTGTTGAATAATCATCCAAAAATCTGCAACTCATAGAAATAGAAAAGATTTGGAATTCAAATGTTTTTTCAATACAGAGTTTCGAACTGGAATCCGACCTACAGATCTACAAATATCCCGATACAAAGTTTTTTCAGATCGACAGCCTAATTATTCATTCCATTTTTCACGACATATATTTTATTTTTCAATTCAAACTTTTTTTCAATACAAAGTTTTTTTTTTCAATTCAAACAGATCTGGAATTATAAAAAATTTGTTCAAGAAACAGATCTAAATAATCATTCAAAAAATCGGTTATTCTTTTTCAACTGGTAGAATTTAAAGAATTTTTTTATATGATTATTCAGATCTGAAAAAAATAAAGTTCCAGAACAAACAGATCTGAATAATCATCAAAAGAATTGGTTATTCTTTTTCAATTTTAAATTCTTTGTTTTTTCAATTTTTTTTTATCTGTTCGTCAATTTCAGATCTGATTTATTGCCCAATTGTGAAATCTGCCCAAATTTTGAAGATGTAGTAGATGTGTCAAATATAGATATGAAAATAAATCGGATTCGATCCGTATTTTTCAGCAAATCTGTATATAAATTATTATGAAAATACATTCATAATTATGTTTTTCTCTTTTTGGAAAATATAAATCTATTTTCGGACATTGCATTCATAATTATGTGTTTGAAGATGTAGTAGATGTGTAAAATATAGATATGAAAATAAATCAGATTCGATCAGTATTTTTTAGCAAATCTGTATATAAATTTTTATGAAAATACATTCATAATTATGTTTTTCTTTTTTTGGAAAATATAAATCTGTTTTTGGACATTGCATTCATAATTCTGTTTTTCATTTACTATAAAATATAGTTCTGTTTTTTTTTTATAGAAATTAACCTCAGAAATATAGAAATTTCGAGTTAAAATTTGAATATAATTCTGTTTTTTTATATAAAATACATTTAGTCTATATCCTTTTATTTTCCCGTAATTTGTGCAAATTATTTTGTAGATTACGTTTTCTTCAAACAATAAGTTACAGTCTAATATAGTTTTATACATATAAGTCCAGATCTTATGTCAAAGTCAAACATAGTTTTGTTCAAATAATCTCCATAGTTTTTTAATTTCCTGGCAGTTTATCCCTCCAATTTAATACTCATTCAAAGGTCCAATGAATTTATATTTTTCTATTTCAGTTTCCTTTAAATGGTTATTTCACTGTATTCCAAGCTCATTAATCAAATTTTGGTGCTATTTAGGTTTCTTTTCAATGTGGCTGGAGTAAATTTGTATATGACAATAACATTCAATTTGGATGGTTATTATTTTTTCGAAACATTGAAAAGGAATTTCTTGATGTTATAATCATTGATCTTTCACTGACTGGGAAATTTCAAATCAGTGGAAGTAATTATGATAATATGGACATCAATTGTGAATATTTCCTTGTGAAATTGACACGGACAATTGAACGTAGATGAAGTGTGAGTATTTATTATCGATAGCTTTTCTCAACTTATTTGAGATATTTTTATGAAAACAGTTTTTTCATCACATGATTTTCAATTTGTTAGATTGTTCCAAGGAATTTTTGGCGAACAACGATTCTTGGTTCTTATAGACAGACTGAAAATTAGGTATTCATAAGAAATGATCTGAATAAATAGATAGTTAAAGTTAAGTTCGAAGGTGACTGTGTCTGGTCCGACCTGAGGTAAGACTTGGTTGGGATGATCCGAACTGATTACTCCACACCCAAGAGAGAGGAAGAGAGTAATCAACAGATCTGGCAGGGTCTTTCTTGACCTCGTTTAATAACACGAAGGAGATCCACCTGGTGTAGCTCAGGAATGAAGAGAGGATTAAGGCGAGGAATCTCGTCAGGATATTAAACCGACCTGGTCTGACCTGGTTACCCTAACCTGGAACAGGGCTTCAGGGAAAACAGGTCAGGACTTCAGCAAGAAACCAGGGCTGTCTTGATCTTAGCAGAAACTTCTTGACCTGAACAGTCTGGAATAACGGCCCGAGATTCGCGAATTCTATTTCCAGAATCTCGGAAAGGCCCCACATGATGGATAACTATAAATATCTCAGCCTCCAGGCTGAGAGAGGTATGACTTTATGGGCATTACTCTCTTATTTCTGTATTGTATTTACCAAAAACGCTCACTTACTTAAGCATCGGAGAGGTTTCCATCAGAAAACCTCCGGTGGTCCTTTCTAACGTGTTTTGTGAGACAGGTTAGGGAAGTTTCAAGTGAAGACGTACTCTCAGGCGTGGTTAATTCTCTGGGTGAAACAATTGGCGCCGTCTGTGGGAAATCAAGGCTAAGACGTTAGAAAACAAATGGCTTCAGATGGACTCCGACGAAATCTGGTGGCGGAGCTGGGTGGCACACCAAGCTCTGCCACACCAACGGGCACACCAAAAACGAAGGGGCCGTCAGCGACAGGGCCAGGACCATCGGCGGCAGCCGGACCAAGCGACACACTACCCCCCTAGTGGATCTACACAAGCTCACGGTGGATTGCTGATCAACTCCTTTCTGAGGCAATTATCTGACCTCATCAGCAAGGCAGTGGAGGTAGCCGTGGAAAGGAAGTTTGCTGAGCTCTCGAAACCTCATCATAAGGCACCTCCGCCACCGGAGACGGACCCAGCACGAGCAAATCAACGTAGGGCTACAACTCCCGCTCATGATGAAGAGGAGAGTTTCTCGGCCTCAGAGAACGAAACATCGAGCAAGACAAAACCACACCTCACTGAGTAGATGCAGAACTTGCAAAACGAGGTTAGGGAAGTAAAGCGGAAGATGGCAGGCACAAGTACGGCACCAAAGCTTAGATGCACTCCATGCACTGAGGCCGTTATGCGTGATGATTTACCAGCCTCTTACCGGTCCATGGGTTTCGAATACAGTGGAACGACGAACCCATGGGATCATCTAAGCCGATTCGAGAACCCGACAATTCTACACAAATTCTCTGATTTTGTCATGTGCAGGGTCTTCCCGACAACCTTCACAAAGGCAGCCCAGCTCTGGTTCGGACAGTTACCCCTGCGTTCCATCAGCAATTTTGATGAATTCAGCTCGACATTTTTGCACCAATTCACAAGTTGAAAGAAATATCAGAAAATGCCCCTAGAGCTGTTCAGTTTAAAACAAAGAGAAAACGAGGGCTTGCGTGCGTACATTAAGAGATTCACGGACTCAAAGCTAGAGGTGTCATCAGTGTCTAAGGAAATTGTGGCCAATGCCCTGGCCTAGGGGCTCAGGAAGGGGGAACCCTTTCAATCGCTAGTTGTGAAGCCGGCCCTGAGATTTGGCGAGCTCTTGGATAGAGAGGAAAAATATATTCATCTGGAGGAAGCCCTGAAAATCAAGGACGAAGGGGAAAAGAAGAAGGAGCGATCTGGTAGAGAGCAGAGGATGACGGTGAAAAATCCAGGCCTGATCTGGTCGGAGGACGACCTCGTTATGATAGATACACACCCCTGGCCACACCACAGGGAGAGATATTGCAAGAAATTGAGTGGCACCCTGACCTTAAGTGGCCGAAAACCTACTCCCAAAAGCCAAATAAGGAAAGATCTGATCGTTTTTGCCGCTATCACAATGAATATGGCCATGACACAGATCGGTGCACTCACTTAAAGGACGAGCTGGAAAGGCTGGTACAGACAGGACACCTCAAGGAATTCGTACGGATGAGACGGGAGGATCCCAGGTCCGACTCTCGCAGACAGGATAGACCTCAAGAAAACAAACGTAGTGCGGATAATGGACGAAGTGGCGGAAGAAGGAATGACCAGACACAAGAGGCACGAGGAGAAATCTTCATGATCACAGGAGGAGAATGGGATGAGCACTCCAGGCGAACACAGAATAAATATGTTCGTGCTGCGAAAGATCTGGCTAGAAAAGAAAGCGAGGTCGGGCAGTTGATGCCAGGCCCGAACATATGTTTTGGGTGAGAAGATGAAAATGGCATTCTGGCCCCTCACATGGATGCTCTAGTTATTACATCCACCATTGCTCATTATATTATACGGTGAATATTTTTAGATACGGGCAGCTCAGCCGATATCATGTTCTATGACTGTTTCAAACAACTGAACCTAAAAATGGATCTGGAAGAAGTCACCACATCCGTAGTTGGTTTTGCAGGAGGAGCCCTGAAACCATTAGGAGCGGTAAATCTCCTCGTGACACTGGAAGATGGTCTATATAGGCAGACCAGGTCGGTCCGCTTCATGGTAGTGGATGCACCTTCCTCGTACAACGTTATGCTGGGATGACCATCCCTGAGCCGATTCCAGGCAGTTATTTCGGTGTACCATATGAAATTAAAATTTCCTGCACATGATGGAACAGATGAGGTTAAGGATGATCAATATACATCTAGACAACACATATGTTGAATGTGTTCGGCGTAATGAAGATGAAAGGCAGGGTAAAAGAGTCAGAACAGAGAACACAACGCCAGACCTAGCCCGGCGGGAGGAGGGCTTGATGATGGTAGAAGCGGTCCCAGGCGATGATAGTAGAGTTTTAAAAGTAGGGACAACTCTGAGCCCAGAAATTTTCGTAGACCTGGTTCACTTTTTAAGAAATAACGCTGATGTTTTTGCCTGGTCTCCTCAAGATCTAGTAGGGATAGATCCGCAGAACACCCCCTCAATATCAGCCCAGGAGAGAAGCCAGTTAAACAAAGGAAGCATAACTTTGGTACCGAAAAGGAGGCAATCATCGAAGCCAAAGTAGAAAGATTGTTTAAAGCCAAGCATATTCAGGAAACACAATTTCTGGAGTGGATTTCCAATGCAGTGTTGGTCCCTAAAACTCAGAAGGATTGGCGAATGTGTATAGATTTTAGGGACCTCAATCGTGCCTGTCCTAAGGATCACTACCCATTTCCAAGAATAAACCAATTGGTTGATTCTACGTCTGGTTGTGAATTGTTAAGCATGATGGATGCTTCACAGGGGTATCAACAGATCAGACTAGCTGAGGAGGACTGGAAGCGGGTTAGTTTTATAACCCCAAAGGGGACATATTGTTATGTGTTCATGCCATTTGGGCTCAAGAATGCGGGCGCCACATATCAACGGTTGGTCGACAAAATATTCAAAACCCAGCTAGGATAGAATATGGAGGTGTATGTTGATGACATGTTAGTCAAAAGTGTAAAGACAACCATGCATGTGAATGATTTGAAAGAAACTTTTGATACCCTAAGAAAATACAGAATGAAGCTCAACCCCAAGAAGTGCGCATTCGGAGTAAGGGCTGGAAAATTTTTGGGGTATATGGTTACAGAAAAGGGAATAGAGGCCAACATAGAAAAGATTAGAGCCATCATGGACATGCAGTCCCCAAGGAGTGTTAAGGAAATGCAGTGCTTGGCTGGCCGAATTAACGGCCTGAGTAGATTTGTCTCGCGCTCAGCTGAGAAAAGTCTACCATTCTTCCAGGCCTTATGGAAGAAAGCTCGATTTCAGTGGAATGAAGAGTGTCAAGAGGCATTTCAGAAGTTGAAAGAGCATCTAGCTAATATGTCACTGCTCACCAAGCCAGTCCAGGGAGAACCTTTGATTTTGTATTTATCGGTCGGGCAGCAGGCGGTGAGCACTGTCTTGCTCAGAGAAGAAGGTAAGGTGCAAAGGCCGGTATACTATTGGAGCAAGGTCCTGCATGATGCTGAACTTCGATATGGGGAGGTAGAGCAGGCCATACTATCTCTGGTCGGGACGGCCCGCAAGCTACGCCTTTATTTTCTTTCACATAACATAGTGGTGCGGACTAACCTACCCCTAAGGGCCATCATGGATAAACCAGAGGCCTCGGGACGATTGGTAAAATGGATAATCGAATTGAGCGAGTTTGGCATTACTTTTGAAGGAAGGACAATAATCAAAGCCCAGGCATTGACTGATTTTATGCAAGAAATGACCAGCTCTCCCGAGGATGAGAAGGAATGGACAATCCATACGGATGGCTCCGTAGGAAGCCTGGGCTGTGGTGCAGGCATTGTGCTAACAGACCCGACGGGTGTAACCACTGAATACACAGTACGGATGAATTATCCTTTGTCCAATAATGGGGCGGAATATGAAGCTCTGCTGAGAGGAATTCAGATGGCAAAGGAATTAGGAGCAGAGCAGATATGCGCACGAGTAGATTCTCAACTTGTATGTAGACAGATAAATGGAGAGTTTGAGACAAGAGAGGAGCATATGCATAGATATCTAGCCCAATTTCAGGAATTAGCCAAGGGCATGAAGGCTTTGACTGTCCTCCAAATCTCTAGAGGAGAAAATGGCCGGGCAGATTACTTGTCCAAGGTAGCAAGTTCGGCAGTAGATTGTCAGGAAAGAATGATCACTCTATTAATAGCTTACCAGGAGTTCGGGGAGGAGAGGATATGTTTGGTGGATGAGACAGAAGATTAACGCTCTCCTATCAGGGCATACTTGGAGAAGGGAGAGCTGCCGGGTAACAAAAAGGAAGCGATAAAAGTAAAGATCAGGTCGTCCCGTTTCTGCCTGATAAAGGAGAACTATTTCGAAGATGATTCAGACAGCCTCTCTTATGATGCCTAAGCCCAACGGAAAGCACCCATATCCTGAAAGAGATCCATGAGGGATGCTGTGGCAATCACATGGGTGCCAGGGCTTTGTCAAGCAAAATCATGAGGGCAGGATACTTTTGGCCACAATTGAGAAAGGAGGCAGAGGATTTTGTAAAGGCGTGTGATAGGTGTCAGAAGAATGCACCCTTAATACATAAGCCTGCGAAAGAGCTCATGGCCATGAGCTCTCCTTGACCATTTGCAAAATGGGGGATAGACCTGGTTGGACCATTCCCCAAAGCCTCGGCCCAAAAGAAATTTCTGATCGTGGCCATCGATTACTTCAGCAAATGGGTAGAGGCTGAAGCCTTGGCAAAGATCAAAGAAGAAGCGGTAATGGGTTTTTTATGGAAGAACATAGTATGTCGATTTGGAATCCCGAGGATTTTGGTATCAGATAACAACACTCAATTTATGGGAGCTCTAATTCGAGCATGGTGCACTAAAATGAAGATTGACCAGCATTTCACATCTATTTACCATCCGCAAGCTAATGGCCAGGTTGAGGTGACTAACCGAATTTTGGTTCAGGGGATTCGAGCAAGACTGTGAAAATCGGGTGGAAAATGGGTGGAAGAGCTCGGTTCCATCCTGTGGGCATATCGGACTAACCCTAAGGAGGGCACTGGCGAAATGCCATTCATCTAGGTGTATGGCATGGATGCTGTGGTCCCTACGGATATTAGTATGGAGACCCATAGGATCCAGAATTTTGATGAGGAACAAAATGAGTTGTTGGTACGGGATGCCCTGGACTTGATAGAAGAAAGAAGGGAAAGAGCTGCTGTAAGGATGGAGCATGTAAGGGGACGAATCAAGGTAGCTTATGATAAATCCGTGATCAAGAGACATTTCCAAGTAGGAGACCTGGTTCTTCGCAGGAGCGATCTAGGAGACGTGAAAGGAAAATTGGGAACTACCTGGCAAGGGTCTTACAAGGTTACGAAAATCCTAAACGGAGGAGCTTATGGGTTAATGTCCATAAATCCCTGACCGGATTGTTAGGAAGGCCAGAGTCGGCTATGGGTGAATGTCCATAAATTTCTCGACCTAATTGTCAGAAAGTCAGAGTTGGTTAAAGACAAATGTCCTATCTAATCTATCTGCTAGGATAATTCAGATCGATTAAGAAATATCATGAGTGCTCAACAAAGGTTCTTGCCTAGAAAAATTGCATCACAAAGTCTGGAATTACATCAATAAGAAACATATACGCCTTCTTACAAAACGAAATTTGGCGAGTTTGAAGCGAAAAATAAAATTCATGAGAAAGCTCAAAATTCATCCATGGGAAGCAGAAGCCCTCCTGTCAGAAGCCAGAATCTGGCGAACACGCCATAGCTCACGCTCTGTTTCATGTAGGCATTGGCGGTATCTGTCGGCCCGCTCGAAAATGGCATGAGCTTCGCTGGCGGCAACGGTTAGTCGGCTTACCGACTCAGTCATATCAGCTTTCTCCTCCTCTAGTTGACGATTAAGTTGGCGGAGTTCGACCCACTCGCGTTTGTAGTGGCATTTTCTCTGCCTTTTCCTCTCCAGGAATCGGCACATATGGGAAATTTTCTCCCGGAGGACTTGCAGTTTATTAGTAAGTTTGAAATTTTCAGCAAATAGAGAAAGGTTCTTTCGCCTAACAATATCAATTTCCTCAAGGAAGGACGGGGAAGCCATAACAAAAGTGGGAAAGATGCAGAGAAAAGAGCATGTATATAAAGGACACAAGCATATGCGTTCCATAACAGAGATAGTACTAGGGTTTCCTTAAAACCAGGAAACCCTAAAATTATTACAAAACGACAAATATATTGTTTTAAGTCACAAAAGAGTTCGAAACCAAAGCAAAACATGAGAAGGGCAGTTCAGACCAGGCTAGTTCGCTGCATCACCATCCAGATCCTTAGCAAACTACTCCACGACACCCTCTTCAGATATGTCGCTTGGAGACACCCCACCGGGTAGCTCACCCAGACCTGCGAAGGTTGGGGAGGGAGCAGAGGCAGGCAAGGCTAAGGTGATGCTTTGGTCTGGGTGAGAAGAGGATTCAGGAACAGGAGACCGAAGGAGTTGGAGAATATGTCCGTCAAACTCATGGGTCCCGAGTTGATGCAGATGATCTCCTTCGGCTGAATAGGAGAAGCTGGTGGGCTTAGGATTCCCTTGGATAGACCTGATCTTATCGCAAGGAGTGAAGGACTCTCCTTGAGCCACTGCTCATAGGCATCCAGACCCAGATTATAATACACCAAGGCCTCGAGAACCAGAAGCTGGTAGAGCTCCATAGATTCGAGAAAGGCTCGCCTGGTAGCCTCCCTGGTGGTCTGGATGAGCCGGAGCCCCTCCTCTAAATTTAAGTACTCAGTCCTTCCCTCTTCTCTACCCCAAGTTAAGGCCTCCTCTACCCGACTTGCGGCCTCAGCTCTGGCCTCTCCCTCTTTCTCCCTGGCCGCTAGTGCCTCCGCTCGGGCACTCTCTTCTCCTTCCCTTGCTGTTTTCAGCTCAGACCGAATCCTTTTCAACTCGGACCCCCTCTCCTTGCACAGAGTTGTCATATACTTATGCCTTTCTTGTAGGTGGCTATGCTCTTTGGCCAGATCAACGTTCATGAGGGAATCCCGAGCACGAGACACCAAGATGGACCTCTTTGCTGCGGCCTGATATAATAAAGAGATAGTCCCTCTTGTCAGTGTTGATCTAGAATAAAGGCAAGGCAAACTCAGGAGAAAGGAGAGATAGTATTACCCTGGATTCATCTTGGCACAGTGATTCGATCAGCTCGGGGTCGGTCCATTTCTCCAAGGTCTTCCGGTCTGACGTCGGGCATTGACCTTGGATAAATTGAATGGCCACATCCCCCGGACAGTTGAGGACAGAGGTGTTGGAGAACCAGATGGCATTCGGATTCACCACCTTGGTTTTTGGCAGAGCTAGTCCTTTGCCAGATCTAGTGCGTTTCCTGGAGAGGCGCTCCTGCTCCCCCCTGATTCAGATTGCATTATAAGATCGACGTCTGGTGTGGAGGAGATCTCACATTGTTCCGGTTGAGCTGATGGTAGAATTCCAGATGACCCACCGGCCTGCCCTCCTTGAGATTTCTTCCCTGAAGCAGGGGAAGCCTGTTGAGACTCAAGCAGCTTGCGCATCATGGTTTCTGTAAGAGAGACTACAAGGTTAGAGGTCATATGCAGGTGGCGGGTAAAAAGGGAATAAACAAAGAAAACACCTTCTTAACATATACCCATCTCAAGGGTTAAAGGACCCGTTTCCTCTCGGGAATAAAAGAACTCTTGAGCAGAAGGGATAAGGAGCTTGGTAAGATTAAAAGCATTCTGATTCAAAGTATTAATAATTTTCTTCAGCCGGGGAGACCTGTCTCCCACAGACAAGAAAGCCTGGGTAGGAAGTTGATCAAGAGATTTGGCGGGAGATCCCCAGTCGCCGGAACAGTGCACAAAGAAGAATTTTTTCCGCCAAGCCTTGTGGTAGGAAGGGCCACCGGTTAAGGAAACAAACTCTACCATGTTTCACAATAAGCACCAATCGAAACAACAATTAGGAAGAAGCAAGAACACGCTAAAGCTCAAGCTCCCGCTTCACTAAACGATGTCTGCTTCCATAATTCCACATCAGCATTTCTCAAAAATTGGTCCCACCCGCTCCCACTACTCATATCCAAATAATCGTAAGGAACTTCCGTCTTCAAACCCCGACGAATACCACATCGGCTCTCCACAACTCTAAATTCCACGTCATCTCTCAAACCCTCCTCCATTTCATCGAAAGTGAACAAAAGCGCAAGGGTCGACCCGCCCCACGTGTTAAAATCCAAGAGCTTAACCCGACCATCTCTCGCAAGGCATAATTACATGGAATAATGATACCTCCATAGTCGGCCAAATCTACATCAGATATAAAAAAAATTGATTATTATAAATTACGTTATAACTTGTAACTTCAGAAACTAAAATTAAATAGAAAAATATACTTACAACGGACATTAAAAGATAATTACAAACTATTTTTAAACAATTCACAACTACACTAACCAAAATACCACTATTCAGAACTACTACAATAAACTAAAATTAAATAGCAAAATATACTTACAACGGGACGATAGTTGAAATATAATTACAAGCTATTTTTAAATAATTTGCAACTACACTAACCAAAATACCACTATTCAGAACTACTACAACAAATAAGTACTTCGAAATATGGATTAAGATTGTAATTGACTACTTACAAACTACATAGTCGAGTAGTTGAATACTTCTAAACTACAATGTACACTGGAATAAAAAATACCTTGGAAATACAAGTGGACTTACATCCTGATCTAAAAAAATGAAACTAGTCTTAAAAAATGAGGGTGGCTTCACTGAAAAAAAAAGTAGTTCTTATTTGCACTCCAGATTAAGGCTGTGTTCGACTAATTAAAAACTACCTAGTCGAGTAGTTTGGAATCTGTTTGTAAAAAATGAGAACTATATTCCGCTAAATTGAGAATTAAAACACCACTAAAAGACTTAGCAATTACAAACACACAAACTCAGAACTACTGTTCACATAATCGCAAACAAACATATCGGTGAATACTTTGAGAGTTAAAAGCACACACACTATTCAGAACCACTCCAAAAAATAACTACTTCGCAATACGGATTAAGTTTATAGTTGAATACTTACAAACTACCAAGTCGCATTGCCGACTTCAGAGCCTGTTCACATTGCCCTTGCAAACGGGGCACTCCTTCGTGTCCGAGTGATGATGTAACCACCTTTAGAGACAGGGCCAGCAGAACAAGTGGCCGCAGTAGGCGACGACCGGGTCCTTAGCTAAATCCAAGCAGATATTGCAAATCGAAAAAGCCCCCATCTTCCCCATTTCTTTACCACCGTCTTTCTTTTTTTACCTGACGCGTCATCGTTCTCGATGAAACCGGCATTATTTTCACGTGTCTTGACCAGCCCGTTGGGCTGCCTTTCATTGGACGCGATGCCGCCCTCACTGGCTTCCGGCGGCGGGTTGCTGTCGATTAATTCGGGGGCGAGGTTTCGGGTTTTGGGCGGGATCGGGATTTGGCATTTTTGACGAGTTGACAAGAGACGATTGGAGATTCAGGGCATGAATACAAGTAGAAATGGGATTTTGGATTAATTTATTTTCCCCATTTTGTTGATGTTGGGGTTTTTGGGATGGGATATGAATAAGAACGTAGGAGTGAGAGAGAGAGAGAGAGAGTATAATTATATTTATTAATTAAGGTTTTAAGGTGTAGGGGTAATTTTGAGAGTTTAAATGTGATTTTTGATTAAATGGGAAGTATTTAGTTTATATGGGAATAAAAAGATTTGGTGGATTATACGGTAAATGAGATTTATGTTTTAATAGTATATGGGAGTTTCCTAATTTTAATAACGCACACATAATCACCGCTCCCCACAATCACCGCTACCCAATCTCTGTAATCCTTTCAGATTCCAACCTCAATTTCACACATATCAGACCTTCCATCTGCGAAGCAATCATCAAGAACAAATCTTATTGTAATTGATTCGTTGATCAATAATTTCAATGAATTCAGATCTCATATGCGCATCAAAGAACCTGTCTCTTATACACATCTAGATGTGTATAAGAGACAGGCCTTACCGCATCAGACCTCACACTTTCTAATCCATAACCATGGCGATGACAAGGATCATTCAAACTCTAGCACTCAGACGATCGGGTTTCCTCAGTCTCACCTTCTCTCGCCGTTTCTCTACCGGCTCCGGTGCGTGACCTAGTTATATGTGTTTCTTATTTGGTTAAAATAAAAATTAGTTGTTTCTTGTTTTCTTGAATTATTGTAAATGGAGTTAGCAGTAATTTAAAGATTCTCGGCTTTTCTCTGCCGGATCTGGTGCTTGATTTACTTATTTATATTTATTTTTTTCTAATTGAAAATCAAGATATTTTTCGGTCTTTCTATTTGTATTTGAGATTTGTTACAAATTTAACAAGGTTGAAGTTGACGAGAGGCGTTGGATCTGGTTATTGTGTTTTAGGGTCTGTTTGCTAGAACTTATTTTAATTATTTCTAATGCAACAAGTGTTGATTACCGTACCCAATACAAAAATAAAAAGATAATGAACCAGTCCATGTTGTCAAATCTAATGCTTAAGTAGTTGAGGTCTATTTTCTATCATATTTATGTATTGTCTCAATTAATTCTTATTATATGCATTAACTTAGTTGGGGCGGAACTACTAAAGCAATTCGGAATTTAATTACTGTTGGTAGTTGATGTAATTTTTTTATTGTTTGATACTTATGATATATTATTTTCTGAAGTTGATTTTTATAAATTATAAGTATATTTCATGTTTTCAAGTACTTTGTTCAGAATTGCTTTTACTCTGGATGTTGATCATAGTGATACCAAGCGATATAACATTTGCGTGATGTTGCCTGAAGAGAAATGGTGTGGTAGCAAGGAAGAAAGAGAGGCTTGGTACCATTGATATCTATCAACGGCGTGTGGATCAAAAGCAGCAACTCCAATTATTAATAGGGATCCAAGGATACTCCTATCTGTGTGTATCGCGACGTGCACTCCTCTCTGGGGACTTTAAATACTCCTTCCAATTTATATTAAACAGGTATTTGTCGTGCTTGCACGAGCAATTTTTTATTTTTAATTTCACATGAAATATAAATAATATTAATTTTAAATGATTTATAATAATTAAATAAATGATTGTATATAGATAGAGTTAAGTATTATATATTTTAAATGTTTCACCCGTTTATTAATGGTTGACTTTTAGATATGTATATTATTCGATTTATTTTACGTTTATCTAATGTACATGAGTCATGCATCTTCTCAGTACGAGTTGTACATCTTCTGTCTACTATCTGTATACTTTCTTGTTGCTAGCTACTTATTTTTTGTTAACTGTCTGTTTATTTTCATGCTTTTGTCTTGACTGTTGCTTGTTCTATAAATCACCACATAACATCCTTGTAGCTTCTTTTAGTCCGATGGTTTGGTATCTTGGAATCATCACTACAAAAAAACAGCAAATTTCCGAGGGAACTGAATTCCCTCGGAAACTTCCGAGGGAAAACCGAGGGACAGAAAAATCCCTCGGTTTTTTCCGAGGGAATTCCGTTCCCTCGGAAAATCCATCGGAAATCAGGGCGCCAAATGTTCCCGCCATAATTACCGAACGACAAATCGAGGGATGACCGACGGATGGTTTTCTGAGGGAAGAAGTCCCTCGAAAAATCGAGGGATATTTGTGTCCCTCGGTTTTGTTTATTATTTTTTTAAAATTAATTAAATTTTCGAGGGAATACAATTTCCCTCGGAATCATTCCGAGGGATCCACGGATTCCCTCGGAATAATTTCGAGGGAAATTGTATTCCCTCGTAAATTTAATTAATTTTTAAGAATAATTAAAATCGTAAAAAATAGAAAAAAATAATAAAAAATAGGATTTATTTCCGGGACGCTTAGGCGCACCCCTCCCCGTCCCGATCGTAATTTTTTGGGTTTTGTTTCTATTTTTTACTATTTTTTTGGATTTTTTCTATTTTGTTATTTAACAAATAGGAATGGTAATTTTATATGCTTGAACCCTAGTTGTGTAATTATTGCTAAATTATGTAATAATTACTAATTTGAACCCTAATTTCCCAATTAATAATAAATTGAACCCTAATTATGAAATAATTACTAAATTGACCCCTAATTATGGAATAATTACTAAATTGAACCCTAGTTTGTGTAATTATTGCTAAATTATGTAATAATTACTAAATTAACCCCTAATTATGGAATAATTACTAAATAGAACCCTAGTTGTGTAATTATTGCTTAAATTATGTAATAATTACTAAATTGAACCCTAGTTGTGTAATTATTGCTAAATTACGTAATAATTACTAATTGAACCCTAATTTCCCAATTAATAATAAATTGAACCCTAAATTATGAAATAATTACTAAATTGACCCCTAATTATGGAATAACTACTAAATTGAACC
>BMAC01000056.1:1402173-1416290 GCA_014905375.1 Phtheirospermum japonicum | reverse complement strand
ATGCATTTGCTTTGCGTTAATGATAAATCATGTAGTCCATAAATATGTTCTTGAATCGTTTTTTCCATCTCTTAAATATGCTCACGTGAATTTGGAATTGATTTGACGGTGGTTAGGCATATATGGTTTTACTAGTTTAATACCCGTGTATTACACGGAGTTTATCAAAAGATAAATATAAAAAATATTTGCAATAATTGCAAATTTTTATGTAAAGTTAGAAACTCAAATGATGTATTTTCAATCCTATGCTTAGATTCAATTCGTTAATAATTTTATTTACATACTTATAAAAACTCAAAAGAAGTCACATTTTAAACCCGTGCCTAATCTCTACTTATTAATTATTATTACGTTATTTTGTATTTAATGTTTAGATTAAGTTCGTTAATAATATTACTTACATACTTTGAGAACCCAAACTGATGTCATACTCTCAACTCGTGTCGCATGATGTCTAATCAATATATAATAATAGTAATTATTATTATTATATAATTTTATATTATTATGTTAGATTGAATTCATTACCAATATTTAATTACATAATTAGATTATTTCAAATAAATCTTAATTTACCTATATAGAATATTTAAAATTACAAAATCAAAATTATATTAACATTTAGAAAAACTCTACGGCATGCCCTCCACCCCACTACATTTACAATCATAGATCTCTTAATCTAAAAATCCAAAAATTGATATAATGATCCCTATTAAATTCCACTAAGTGAAAAATGGTGTCTTGAAGGCACCGTATAAGTTTCTTAATATTTATTATAAACACTACTTATTTAATAATTTCATAATATTTTCTTAATTAAAATTATATCTTATGTATTTATCTTTTAATTAAATTAACTAACTTAGATCTTTCCTACTAATTTTATATGACTTGTTTATATTTTTATATTAGGAGAATAAAAGAAATTATTGAATTAGACAAAATATAATAAAAGAAAAATATTAAATTAGGCAAAATATAATAAAATGAAAAGATTAAATTAGGTGAGATACAATAAAATGTAAATATTAAATTAAGTAGATATTTGGTTCGAATGAAACCTACGCAATCGGAATAACAAAACTTTTTATTTGCCAAACGAAGCATGCGAAACAGACATACGCATATTATGCGGGATTTGGAAAGAGTAATACTCATTAAAAATACCAAAAGAATAATACTGAAAATGGTACATAAAAATCGTAACATTTTTTATTTTATTTTCACAATAAATAATTCTTACACACAAATCAGAATATTACTTGTTCTAATTACAGTAAAACTGGTTTTCAGAATTAAGAATTTTGCAAGTTTTTTACCATGAGTCACAAAATTCGTTGTGATATATGAAGAACATTACTTGTTATAATTTCAAGTTTTTTTAACATTAAGTCGCGAAATTAGTTGTAAAGCATATCAAAATAACTTAAATTTGACGGGGAAACCCGTAGAAAATTGAGTTTGAAAAAATATAAAATATACAACATTTGCGTGTTACATATGAATATGTGATATAAAAAATTAAATTTTATAAGACACTATTCTATTGAAAAAATGTCGTGCATCTAACTTGTAGTATATGTAATATTATTTTAATTTTTTTTATACGTGAGATACTAATTTGTTTGTGCAGATATATAATATATGTATCAATACATTATATTTGAATTAGACAAAGAGATTTAGAATATATTTATTATTTATTTTTCTAGGCATAATAATTTATTATTAGTATTAGTATTATGTTATCTTTTTTGTTTCACTTTGTTTTTGTTTTTTTTTGGTATAACAATTATTTTTCATATATATATTTTAATATTATTTTCAATTTATTATATTGGGATTAGTTAAAAAAATTTAAGTTTATATTTTTATATTTACTTCCCTTTTGTAATAATTTTATATAACTCATATTTTTTATATAAATATTTAGAATTATAATAAAATTATTTCAACTTTTATTATAAATAAATATTAATTCAACTTATATAGATTTTCTCTAATTAGATATAATTTTTTTTATATTTTTATATTAGAAGAATAAAGTAAGATATTGAATTGGACAAAATATGTTAAGGAAAATATTATAGTATGTAAGATGTAATAAAAGAGAAATATTGAAATAGGCAAAATATAATATTAGTAAAGTCTTATAGTAGGTAAATATATAAAAAGGAAAAATACTAAATTAGATTAATATTAGGCTCGGATGACACCGAAGCACCAAGAATTTTGCCAAAGCTAACGAAGCATGTGAAGCAGACACATAGGATATGATGATTTTATATTAATATATATTAATATATAGGGGAGATTTATCTACAATAATAAAAATGGAATTAATATTCCTAAATTAGGTGTCTACGTCATTTTCTCTATAATTTGTGTTGAGGGCATTAGATACAAAGTCAATAGTTCAAGGGACTGAGGGAGTAAATGGAAGGGGAATTTATAGAACTACCTATTTAAACAATAAAAGTTTAAAAAGTACGATCACTCCAATAAATTTATAAATATACTAATAATCAAGACATTTATAAATATACGAACAAGAACACTGTTTTCCCAAATTCTCGCTATCGATCAGAAAAAGTTGTAAAAACCTAAGTTTTCGAATCAAAACCCAGATACTATTAATTTAAAACTTGAATTAAAACCCAAATATAAAACCCGAATAACTGACTTGAACCCAAGTATATATAAAATCCGGATAATTGACTTGAAAGTATTGAAGAAAACCATGTTAACATGAAAAAAAAATTAATACTGCATCAATAAAACCAAATATAAAACCAATAAATGACTTGAACCAAATACTGCATCCATGTGAAGAAAACCATATCAACATGAAAAAAAATTGAAAAAAACTATCAAATTAAAAATCAAATACTACTGACTTCGACTACTGTCGAATTAAAAATCAAATACTACTGACTTCGACTACTGTCGAATTAAAAATCAAATACAAAATCAAATACTACTGACTTTGAATCTAAGTTTGGTATACCAAATATAACGACTCGAAAAAAGTTTTCACAAGAGATGAAAGTTTTATTTATATATTTCAATCGGTATGGATACAAACGAACGACTTGAAAAAACGTTTGGGTGGGTTTAAAGGGAGGAAATGTGATTTAAAGAGAATTTTATTTATATATTTCAATATTAGTTTATATTTCAATTAATGTTATGGATACAAAAGAACGACTTAAAAAACGTTTGGGTGGGTTTAAAAGGGAGGAAGGGTGATTTGAAAAGAATAAAGGTAACGATAAATCAATCAGAGCATTCATATAAAAACCTAAAAATATACGTAATAAAATAAAAATAATAAGAAAATCTAGTATAATTATAAAAATTTAAAAAAATCTGGTATAATTGTAAATTTTTTTTATTGTATCGTAAAATTATAAAAGAAAAAGTTAAATTAGTTGATTATGTAATTTTCCCTGAATGGAAGCCCAAAATTTGATGCAGTAATCCATGTTTTGCTGGTCACATGGATCAGGCCGTGATTGGGTTGGGCCTTCTGGGCTATGGGCTAGCAAGAAGTCCCATTTTTGGCGCGAAACCTTCCCGCCAAATTCAACGACTCTTGTCTGGGATTAATGGACTGAATATCGTGCCTGTGCCCTAGTTGAAGTGCGTTACTGCTCAAGCACACTACACACTTTAATCGAAGACACTTTGAGTGACAATGGCGAGGGATGACGACGAATCGCTCAGATCTGAAGGCCGTTCTCCCGCCGCCGCGAATGAAAATCCGCCGGCGACCCCTGATTCTCCCACGTCCGCCGGGTTCAACACTGACCAGCTGCCGTTCAACACAAGTCAGAATTACACCGATGATGATGACGACGACGAAGCCTCTGTTGATCCTCAAATCATCAGAGACGAGCCTGAAAACATTAACGATGAAGAAGACGAAGGAGAGGACCTCTTCAACGACAATTTCATGAAGTCGGTTTCTCATTCATCGCACCATTCTTATTCTCAACATTTTCTAATTTCCACCTCACTGTAGATGTATATATTTTCTAATTTCCACCTCACTGTTGATGTATAATGTTGTGTTGGCTGTAGTGATTATCGGAGGGTAGGTGAGCAGGACCACTATGAATCGTTGGGCCTTGACGATTCTATGGAGGATGATAGGACTATGGACCAGATTATGGCTGACCGCATAGCTGCGGAGACCGAACTTGAAGCAAGAGAAGCTCGTAGTTCGCGCAAATTTCCCCATCTTCTTCATGACCAAGGTCCGCTTTTTATTTGTTTATTTATTATTATTATTATTATTTTGGCCTATTTCACCATTCTAGATCAATATTTGTGTAACACCTTTACAAAGTATAAAAGTCTCATGTTTAAAGAAGGATAATTCTGTTTTATGTTTGGATATTTTAGTTCTGGAATACAAAATTGTGCTGTTTTAGTGATAATAGAAAGCAACTTGCAGTATGTTTTGATAGTTAGGATGAGGTTTGGATTTTTGTCTGGATAGATTACCTTTAGAAGGAGGCTTGGGCACTGTTGCTGAATTGTGTCCGTGCAATATCCTAATATTAAATGCATCTAATTGGCAAAAAAGTTTTGTTAAAAGTTTCTTAATATGCTGAATGATGAAGTTCCTTGATTTCAGACACCGATGATGAAAACTACAGGCCATCAAAAAGAACCAGAGCTGACTATAGGCCTCCAAATACTCCAGACACTGATGGAATGCCCAGTTCACCAGGTAGATCCCAAAGAGGAAACTCTAGGGATGATGTGCCCATGACAGATCAGACTGATGATGACCCTTATGATGTATGTATTTTCTGTTATCTTTGATTCGAGCACTATTAACTAATTTCACTACATCTATTGAAAGAATGACTTGATTGGGGCTGTTACTATAGGACGACGAGAATGATGAGGGTGAGTTTGAGATGTATAGAGTTCAGGGAACACTCAGAGAGTGGGTTACTAGAGATGAAGTGAGGCGTTTCATTGCCAAGAAATTCAAGGAGTTCTTGCTTACGTATGTGAACCCAAAAAATGAGCATGGAGACCATGATTATCTAAGGCAGATTAACGAAATGGTCTCGGGTAAGAAACATTTTCCTGTTTAACTTGAAGCCTTATTTTGGTGATCCATATGATTAGGTTTTGGCTGTGTGTTAACTTATTCATTTTGTCCTGCAGTTAACAAGTGTAGCCTCGAGATTGATTACAAGCAATTTATCTATATCCATCCGAACATTGCGATCTGGCTTGCTGATGCTCCCCAGTCTGTCCTTGAGGTTATGGAAGAAGTTGCCAACAAGATTGTTTTCGAGTTTCATCCAAATTACAGAAAAATCCATCAAAAAATCTACGTGCGCATCACCAGCCTACCTGTGTATGATCAGATACGCAACATTAGGTAAAATATTTACTTGAGCTCGTAAATGACTGTCCTAAGGAATTGTCTTTGGGTTTATTGTAATATCTGCAAATTTGTTTACCCTTTGTGCTCTGCAGGCAGATACATTTGAACACCATGATTCGCATTGGTGGAGTGGTGACTCGACGATCTGGTGTCTTTCCTCAGTTGCAGCAAGTCAAATATGACTGTAACAAATGTGGGGCAGTTTTGGGACCTTTTTTCCAGAATTCGTACTCAGAGGTGAAGGTTGGTTCTTGTCCAGAGTGTCAATCGAAAGGGCCATTTACCGTAAATATTGAACAGGTGGGTCCTCTCATGCTCACTCATACTATTAAATGCAGCTGAAATTGGTACTAAGTTAATTTCGTTCTTTACTACAGACAATATATAGGAACTACCAGAAACTAACTCTCCAGGAAAGCCCTGGAATTGTTCCGGCTGGTCGACTTCCAAGACACAAAGAAGTGATACTGTTGAATGATCTCATTGATTGTGCCCGACCTGGAGAAGAGATTGTAAATTTCTCAAATCTTGAACCTTGAACTAGAATCCTATTCCTACCTAAAATTAGTACTCTGTCTTTTGACTGACGTGGCATGTTTCATTTTTATTATCCAGGAGGTGACTGGCATATATACCAACAATTTCGACTTGTCTTTGAATACAAAGAATGGGTTTCCTGTCTTTGCCACCGTCATTGAAGCCAACTACGTCACCAAGAAACATGACCTCTTTTCAGCTTACAAGCTTACCCAAGAGGACAAAGAAGAAATTGAGAAGTTAGCAAAAGACCCAAGAATTGGAGAACGGGTAGGTCAATGTTGACTAAATGTTCTATAAATGTAATTGGTGTTTGACTTTTTTTTTTACCTTTTTTCTTTGCTTGTCAAATAATTCAGATTATCAAGTCCATAGCCCCATCAATATATGGTCATGAGGACATAAAGACTGCAATAGCTCTTGCTATGTTTGGTGGCCAAGAGAAAAATGTTGAAGGCAAACATCGTCTACGAGGGGATATTAATGTACTCCTACTTGGTGATCCTGGAACTGCCAAGTCCCAGTTCCTCAAGTAAGAACTATCTTTGGATGTATTATTGATTGAGGGAAATAAGAGCTTACAATTTTAAAACCCTAAAATATATCTCTCACGCTTGTTGGGTACTGGGTAGTTTAAGATTACTGTAAATTTCAAATCCTTAAACAATCTTATTGAACTAGGCTCTCAATATATCTACATATATGCTTATGGTGAAATCTCTTCCTCTATGTCCTGTCATATATTAGTCCCCTTAAAATAAATTCGACTTGATGGGCTTGCTTTTTTGTGCTATATAGTCTAATAATGGTTGAATAAATTATCAGGTATGTTGAAAAGACTGGACAAAGAGCTGTTTACACAACTGGTAAAGGAGCTTCTGCTGTAGGACTCACTGCAGCAGTTCACAAGGATCCAGTTACACGGGAGTGGACTCTAGAAGGAGGGGCCCTTGTTTTGGCTGATAGAGGCATATGTCTTATTGATGAGTTTGATAAAATGAATGATCAGGACAGGGTAAGCATTCATGAAGCAATGGAGCAGCAGAGTATTAGCATATCTAAAGCTGGGATAGTCACATCTCTTCAGGCTCGCTGTTCTGTAATTGCCGCAGCAAATCCTGTTGGAGGAAGGTATACAGATGTCAATTTTACCCAAGTTAGTAAATATATTAATTTATAAAAAATAACCCCTTTGATTCTTAGTTTTTTAGTTTTAGCCGAACAATCAATAGTCTGCTAAAGAACAGGGTTTCATAGCTTGAATATGCTTCCTTAGGTTTTAAAGATAAATAAACCCAAATGCATCTGCATGCATAATTTGCTTCCATTTCTATACTTTTCCCCGTATCTTGGAAAACTTAGAATTGACTCCACTTTGTTAGGAAAAACAGGCAGTGTGTAATAGTTTTCAGAAATTAGCTTTTACTTTCAGTTATTTCCATGTTTATATCTTTTTCTGCTGGTCTTATTATTTGTCCTCGTAAATCTTCTATTGCAGATATGATTCCTCAAAGACATTTACACAAAATGTGGAATTGACTGATCCAATTATTTCCCGCTTTGATATTCTCTGCGTTGTGAAGGTCTACTTTTTTATTTTTGGAATTTTGTTTTTAATCCAGTGATTTTCTTATATTCTCATTGCCCCTAAACCCTAAACCCTCTCTATGTATGCAGGATGTGGTTGACCCTGTAACGGATGAGATGCTGGCACAATTTGTAGTTGATAGTCACTTCAAATCACAACCTAAAGGTGCCAACATTGATGATAGGTCTATGGCCAATTCACAGGATGATGACCAAGCTTCAGCAAGACAAACAGATAATGAGGTTTCATTCCCTATCTTTATATCACTTGTTTCCCAAATTTTATTGGCTTGTGTTCTGGTTTGGGTAAAAAATATTTCTTTTTCAACAGATTATTTCCCAAGATTTGTTAAAGAAGTACATAACCTATGCCAAGCTGAATGTGTTTCCAAGATTGCACGATGCAGATTTAGACAAGCTTACGCAGGTTTATGCTGAATTACGAAGAGAATCATCGGTGAGATGTGACTTGGGCTTTTGTTTTTTAGTTTTCCTTGTGAAATAAAAATCTGCTGCCATGAGTCTGCAAACTGATTTATTTATTGTTTTTTGTTTTGCTTTTGTAGCATGGACAAGGAATTCCTATTGCGGTGAGACACATCGAATCAATGATACGGATGTCTGAAGCCCATGCGAGGATGCACCTTAGGCAGCATGTAACTCAAGAAGATGTGGACATGGCTATCCGGGTTCTGCTAGAATCCTTCATCTCGACCCAAAAATTTGGTGTGCAGAAAGCTTTGCAGAAGGTAATTTACTTGTGGACCCAGCGAGCATTCACTCTATTATATCCTTTTTCAAGCCTTTACCTTAGGTTGTCACAATTCTAGTTCGACGTCATCTTAGTTAACTTTAACAGTAGGTCTGTTATAAGACTGCTTCATGTAAGAAAATCATACTTAAAAAAAAATTATACTTTAGGTAAAAATCATACTTTTCAAAACAACTATTTACATTATTCTGAAAAGAATGACTTTGACTATAAAAAATATGATTTTTCACTATAAAATTATGATTGTTTTATGAAACTGTCTTCATAAGTTGGTTCTACAAGAAAGATAGAATAAGAATAAATGAGAACGTGCTTCTATGTTTTTGTTATCATTCCTGTCATCTTGAGCTCTTAAAGATCAATTTTTATCTCCATCTTGGGTCGCATATTATATTTTATATATTTTTCACTCATCTTGTATGGATTGTACATGAAATAAAAAAATAATTTTAAACGTGTTGCAGAGCTTCCAAAGGTATATGATATTTAAAAAGGACTTCAACGCAATCGTTCTGCACCTTCTTCGAGTACTTGTTAAGGATACCTTGCACTTTGAAGAAATTGTGTCTGGTTCTACTGCTAATCTTTCTTATGTTGATGTGAAAGTGGACGAACTACAAAGCAAGGTACTTTAAATTCACATCAATTTCTGGAATATTCATTCATTTAAAAAAAATAAAATTATCCAGCATTTAATTGATGTAATATGTCAATGCAGGCACTTGATTATGGAATTAGTGATCTGAAAGCTTTCTTCAATAGCGCAGAATTTTGTAATGCCCACTTTGAGTTGGACGAGGCCCGAGGTATGATTAGACATCGTTTCTCCCACTGAGACGGGACAAGTATTTGAGAGAATATGATTATGCAAATTAGACTACCGTCCTTTTCTCAATTAATTTGATATGTTCTATCTTAAAACTGCTGTGCAGAGTATTTATCATACTCAGAAATTTAAAAGGGTTGCTACCTAACTATTTTTTTTTGCTAGTCAGATAGTTTTAGCATTTTATGAAGTTTGCTGTTTTTATGTGGCTGAGTGATGACTTTCAGAGTTCATTGACAGTTTGAATGTCTAAATTGGGAGCTAGGTGTGAAATGATCAAATGCAAAGATAAATCCTAGTTTTGGCAGAATGCAACTTCACATAATCAACTCTTCTAAGATATTCTTGCATGCTGTAATGACTTTTCTATAATAAGTCTTTGGCCTCACCAGCTCTTCTAAAAGGAACCATATACTATTCTAGGATAATTTTTCGGACTCCATGCAAAAACAAAATTTGCTAAAATCATATGAATAGCCAAATTTGTAAAACCATAGAAGGTGCTGACTGATTGAATTGATTAGACAAACGGATAGTAATAGATAGTTGGATTTGTAAAACAATAAGAGATTTTTAGACTTAATCAACTAGTTTTTTTTTTCCCAATTGGGGATTTTTAGACTTGAATCAACTTATGTTCTTGTCAAAACTATATCAAATCAAGGATCAAAGGAACCGAATCTAAAGTGGTGAAGAATCGAGACCAAGAGAACCAAGGACCAAGGATTGATCAAATGCCTAAACACCAGTCTACAACAAGAGTAGTGGACAAATACGATTCCTCAATTGCATGGGAGTTGACCAAACCAAAAGTTGCACAATTAAAAAACAAATACAAGCTACATATAAAAAACAAATTCCACAACAGCATTGATCACATCCCAAATATGCTAAAATCCCCAAAGCATACCAGGCACCGGTCTTCATCCAATTCAAAAAGACTTCTCACTAATTTGAATCAGCACTTGTGAAACCACCCCACCAAATTCAATCAAAAAAGATTAGCTATTTCTAAAACCGAACAAAATGACCCACAATAGAAACAATTTCTATTCAAAAAACTGCTCAATCAATCATGGCTCTGACTCCAATTCATTTCTAGATTCAACCACCACCAATTCATGAAACACTGACTCAGACGAGGGTGAGTGTTTCCAAACCAGTTGAGCTCTAGTAAAGGAAAGATGTTTCAAAGTCTCTTTTCACTCACCACACACCTTACACATTGAATCCACATTTTTCAATGATTAAGAGTCTTTATAAGTAAGATAAAATAGTTAATTAGTGATGAATAAACCATCGGCTTACGGAATCGCTCAACCAAGCCATGCCATTCTAATACATTCTCACTCCAAAAACTTGGCTGAGAAGTTTTTTTCTTTTTATATTATATGTATTTTTAGGATTTGTAACGTAATATTTTCTTGTTGCCGTTTACAACTCGCACTATACGTGATTTGTTAAATATAACTCCGTGAACGCAAGCTTTGGACAGAAAATGAGATGGAGGTTACATTTAACAAACTTTATGTAATATGAGTTGTAACCAACAACAAATAAAAAATATTAGATTGCATATCGTAGAAATACCTATAATACAAGTTGAAGAAAATAATTTTCCCAACTTGGAACAGGTGAAATAAAAGAATAATGAAAAATTAAATGGACTATGGAGAATAGACCGAAATGAGTCCAATTTTGTTCGACTTAGGGTCTGTTTGGAAAAAGTTTCGTTGGAATTCTCAATTTTGACATTCAAGATTTTGATTATTCAGAATTCTGTGTGTAGTAAGAACCCGTGTTTGTTATAGGATTTAAAATTCTTTACTTGCTCTTGTAAATGTTAAATCATGTATGGAAAGTGAATGAGAATGTATATATTTGATGTCATATCATGTTTGAGAAGAATGGATAATGTATTTTTTATATTGTATTTGATAATACACAATTATTTAAATTTAATGATGGTGGAATAAAAAAGAGGAATGTGGAGTTAAGTGTAAAAATTGTTAGTCGAGTATTGAAAATTTGAGTTTATGAAAAAGAGAATTGAGGTATAGAATCCCAATCTATGTATTCGAAGTCGAAAACCAAGCACTGCCTTTGACGATAATTGTGACCCTTGGTTAGATTAGAGGGTATTTATGTAATATAATTCTTAATAATAAATAAAAAAGTTCATTCACTTTTAATTTTTTCACTCTTCACGTCATCACGTGGGTATATGTTTGAATTCATCCCTTTTCTCCAGAGATAAACCCAACTGTTTCGCCAAAACAAATCCAGATTGAAGACAAAGCGGATTTAGAAGATTTGTAATACTCTTCAATATGTGTGTAATGGTGTATTAATATACACATTTTATCTATTTTCTCCTTTTTTTGGGGGTGTAATTCGGTATTACTTTGCACTCCCCCTAATTTTAATTTATTGGTTACTAGAGTGGCAATCATCTTTTTTTTGTTTTTTATTAAATCAAAGTTTTTTATGTGTTTTTTATTGGTTACTAGAGTGGCATTAACGAAAGATTATTTAGGGTTTAAATATGTAACTCCATCAATGTTTTCGGGTCAATTATGTGATTTAATTTGGGTCAAAGTCATTTGGGTCTTGCCCGAGCCATATGTAGCCTGATTAAAAAATATGCCACAAAGTCAAGTTTGGTTAGAGAGAGATGCTCTCAACTTAGAGAGAGAAACTCCCCCCTCACTAAGTACCTAACTTTGATTTTCTTGAAGATTTCTTGAAGTTTGAGAGAATTTGCTTTAAGATTTGAAGATTTTCTCAAAGTTTTTGAAGATTTCTTTGAAATTTGCTTGAAAATTTGAATTTAGGGGCCCTCCTCCTCAATTCTTCTCTTCAATTGCTTGAGGATTTGAAGGATTTTTTGAAGATTTGCTTGAAGACCCACTTGAAGATTTGAAGATTTCTTGAAGATTTTATGAATGTTTGAATTTCTTAGCCCACCTTTTGATTTTTATCTTCATATCTTAAAAACTTGAAACCATCATGTAATTTATTCCGAATATACCCCCTTGATTTGGTTTATTTCCATTCCGCCCTAGCTCAAAAAAAAAAGAAAAAAGAAAAAAGAAAATAAAAAGAAAAAGAAAAATTGAGTTTCTTGGGCAACCGGTCAATGGGGAAGTCCAAGAAAAACCGGCCGAGTCCCAACAAAGCTCCTAGCCAAAAAGAAGCCTTGAAGGTGAATGATGCAGCCCCGGGAGGGGTCATCGATAGAATCACCAAGTTGTGCCGAAACTTCCTTTGGAATTCCAAAAACGCTCCGGTTGCTTCAGACGATGTGTGCCTTCCCAAGGCCGAAGGGGGACTCGGATTTAGGGGCATCAAGGCGTGGAATGAGGCTCTATTGACCAAAGCCTTATGGAACATTGACAATAAAAAGGACACTCTTTGGGTTCGGTGGGTGCACAACATTTACTTGAAGAAGTGCACCTTGTGGCAATGGACTACGAGTCGGGAGGACTCACAATTGCTCAAAGGCCTTCTTCGCATAAGGGACAAGATTTGCACCCGGGCAGGGACATTTGAGGCTGCCGTTCAAAGGATTCAGAGTTGGGACAACGGGAACGGGCTCAGTATTGCCAAGGCCTACGATTACTTTCGGGACACCGGGACTAAAAAGCATTGGGCTGTCGATGTTTGGAATGCTTGTGTCACTCCGAAACATGCTTTCACCTTGTGGCTTGGCATCAAGCAAAGGCTACTCACGAGGGACCGACTACGCTACCTTGAGATTGACAAGGCCTGCACCTTTTGTGGCCGTGTGGACGAATCAGTGCAGCACCTCTTTTTCGAGTGCAGTTTCAGTGGGGCAATTTGGAGGGGCATTCGGGACTGGATAGGCATCCGTCGATCCATGACGACTATTGCTAGCGCCTTGAAGTGGATCAAGAAAGAAGGAAGGGGCACCACTTGGCATGGCAAGGCCAAGCGCATGGCGCTCGCAAGCACCGTCTTCCACGTATGGACAGCGAGGAACCGACAGATTTTTGAAGGCTTGTCCCCACAAGTGACCGACATATTTTCAAGATCAAAACGCAAGTGTACAAGGCCATGTTCATTTTGTATCCCGATGTACTAATTCATTTCGAACATGTAGCTAGGGGTAGTTGATTTGTAACTTCTCGTTTGATGTACACCTGGGTATGCCGAGCGTATTTTGTATTGCCTACTATGTAGCGCCCATTTTTGATCTATATAATATTTACATTTTCGATCAAGAAAAAAAATAAAAATATGCCACAATCCAAATTCACCATGGGTCATCAAGCCGGGTACAAAAATAACGATTTATGCAATAAAGTTAATTTCTTGTTACTGGTCTTAGAATTTTCGCGTTTTTCCATATTTTCCAAATCTTCTTTTAGATTAATACTAGCTTTACATGTTATACGAGATCTTTTAAAGATAAATTTTAAAAATAAAATTATTTATGATAATTATAAAATTTACAATTTAAAAATCTAAAAATCACGAGCAATAAAAATATCAGATGATGTACAAATTATTAGTAAATAATTATATATATTTATGTTTAGATTAAATTTGTAAAATATTTTTATTACATACTTATATTATCTTACCAATAACTCATAATTTACTTATTTAAATTATTTGGAGCATGTATACCATGTTATATTATCTTACCAATAACTCATAATTTATTCAATCTTTTGCATTGAGTGAGAACCCTTTAAATTATGAGTTATTGGTAAGATAATATAACATGGTATACATGCTCCAAATAATTTAAATAAGTAAATTATGAGTTATTGGTAAGTAAATTATGAGTTATTGGTAAGATAATATAACATGGTATACATGCTCCAAATAATTTAAATAAGTAAATTATGAGTTATTGGTAAGTAAATTATGAGTTATTGGTAAGATAATATAACATGGTATACATGCTCCAAATAATTTAAATAAGTAAATTATGAGTTATTGGTAAG
>BMAC01000056.1:1315188-1354167 GCA_014905375.1 Phtheirospermum japonicum | reverse complement strand
AAAGAGAAGAGAGAGGCCGAAGCCAAGCCCACACCGCGCCACCGCCGTCTGACCACTCCGGTTGAAGCCCCAGCCCACCGCCGCCGCTCCGGTTGAAGGCCAACCCCAATCGCCCACAGCCCACCGCCGCCCTCCGTTTCAATCCCAGCCCAAGGCGGCGCTCCAAGGTCCACCACCGCCTGCCTCCACTTCCGGCGCCGATCCAAGGTCTATCACCACCTCCACTTTCGATTTTTATTCTCTTTTCTGAATACAGACGCGCAGGGAAGGGGACGCAATTTTTAGGGTTAAATTCCTGACGGCCAATGGTCGTCAGGACTAGTGGGCCTTTATTTTTTTTTTTATTAAAAATAGTATCCTGACGGCCATGACCGTCAGGAGTAGCGATTTCTTTTTTTAATTTAAAATTATATCCTGGCGGCCTCGACCGTCAGGATCCTGACGGCCAAACCCGTCAGCGACGCCAATTTTATATACTGACGGGAATGGCCGTCAGTATAATTAAGCGGGATAAACTCCCCTTTTTCTCTGGCGGGTTACTGGCGGTCTATAATGCTGACGGCCAAAGCCGTCAGCATATCCGCCAGCAAAATTGGCCGCCAGAAATGCTGGCGGCTTTTTGGCCGTCAGTAAATCCGCCAGGACTGCCGGATTTTTTTGTAGTGTTAAGATTTTTATGTTTCTGAAATTATTATTTTTATATGTTTTATGAATTATTTTTTATTTGTTTGATTTAATTACAATTAATGGTTAAATTAGATTTGATTTTAGGGATTATTGTATAGTTAGGGTTGAATTTAGAGATTATTGTATAATTAAGGCTTAATTTAGGAATAGTTATATAATTAGGGTTGGATTTAGGGATTATTGTGTAAGAAAATTTTAATTTAGGAATTATTATATAATTAGGGTTTAATATATGGATCATTGTATAACTAGAGTTTAATTTAGGAATTATTATATAATTAGGGTATAATTTAGGGGTTTTGTATAATTAAGGCTCACTTTAGCTATTTTTGTATAATTAGAACTTAATTTATGGATTTTTGTATAATTATAGTTTAATTTAGGTATTATCGTATAATTATCGTTAATTTAGGAGGTTTGTATAATTAGAGTTTAATTTAGGAATTATTATATAATTATGGTATAATTTAGGGGTTTTTGGATAATTAAGGTCTAATTTAGATATTTTTGTATAATTAGAGTATAAATAAGATTTAATTTAGGTGTTTTTGTATAATTAGAGTTTAATTTAGGGGTTTTGTGTAATTGAGGTTTAATTGAGGTATTATTGTATAATTATCATTAATTTAGGGGTTTTTGTATAATTAAGGTTTAATTTATGTATTATTATATAATTATTGTACAAATAAGGTTTAATTAGGTATTTTAGCATAATTAGAGTTTAACTTAGGATTTTTGTATAATTAAGGTTTAAAAGAGGTATTATTATATAATTATTGTTAATTTAGTGTTTTTTTTTGTATAATTAGTAATAATCTGGTATTTATTTATCAATTAATTTAAATCTTGGGGTTGAATTATAAATTTATATATTTGAGAATTAGGGTTAGTTTAGGGTTGATTGTGAATATTTCATATTTAAAAAGTTTTAGAATGTTTGTGTTGGTGGTTTTGATATGCCGCGGTGATCGGAAAGTTGTGTTTAATTAATATTTATTGTATGATATACATGTTGTGATTGGTTGGGGTTGACGTCGGTGATGACGTGGTTTACGGTGTCGTCCTTCCAATAACAGATTTTAAGTGTTTTTCTCAAAATGTGATGGTGGTTTTAAAAAATTTTAAAAAGTGCGTGGTGGAGGTTTTCAAATGATGTGGTCATCGGAAAGTGAATATTTTATTTAATTTATATTTTATGTTATATTATCTATGATTAATATATATATATATATATATATATATATATATATATATATATATATATATTTATATATATATATATATATTGTATGCGTTGGTGATGATGTGGGTTCAACTCTCATTCACTTCGATACCTGGGAAAAAACAAAAATTAAAAAAAAGTAGAATGATAATAAAATTACCAAAAATAGAGCCAAAGATTATAATAAGTGCTTTTTGGAGTGGCATCATTACTATTTTGATTGAGACTGAGATTAATTAATGCTTTTGTAGTTGCATTAATTAAATTGATAATTCACAAATAGTTAAAGCATTTCCATTTTCTCTTATGTCTTTTTTAATTAGTTGTTTATTATCGTCTACCTAATTTTCGTGAAAGTTGATTTAGGTAAAACAAAGTAGTGAGATTAAAATATAATTAAATACAAGTTAGTTTAGGTAAAACGAAATGGAGTATTTATATAAATGAAAATGAAAAAAATAACTATATACTAAATGTTAGTAACAAATTAATATTCGACTCTTTCGTTTTATACGTACAGCGTACTCTATCAAATCATAACAAAAAACTGGATATACTTGAAAAGATATGATATTGAGAAATAGAGCTCATGAGTGTTGAAACATCACATCATTATCAACTTATGTCATGCCCATACGATTAGATCAGCCCACCGTACCTTGATTTTGCCAGACCGTTTCATTGGACATGAGGCTATAACGGATTTTAAGATTTATTTTAGGATCAATTATATTCTTTCTTTATACACTGAAGCGCTTACCTTAGACCTGTTTGAGATTTAGTATCAAATAGAGAGTTTGATACTAAGTTCTGAATTGTCCACTTATTTGGACAGTTTGAGAATGCGGTTGATGTGATTATCTTACGATGTATGTATTTTGTGGACTTTTGAATTTCAATTTCCATCTCTCATTTGTTCTTGGGTGCACTGTAATATATGTGTAGTTAGAAAATTATGGGGAGGTGCTGCCAAGATTTTCAGGTTCTCAAAATGCATAGTTGAATCAAACTTTCCGCACCTACTTTTATAAATATGTTTGTCAAACGTTTAAGTTCGCTCGCAAGAGTACGAGGTCACTCGTAGGTTGGTAAGTTGACTCGAGTCGAATCTCTTGAGGAACTGATAATTGGAATTTTGAATGTTTGTTTAATCATAATATCACACAAGAACATGTATAATTGGGGTTTTTGAACTTATAAACTACGAATTGAAAAGTAAGAACAATTATTAAAATCTAATTGATTAAAATAATTAAATTGTACTAACTAATAGAATAGGATTTAAAAGCTAAAATAACTAGAACTATGAGCTAGGGTTCTTAGAAACAAAATAGCAAATAAATATCATGAACGAACTACTACTAAGATCACCAAGCATGAATTAACGAAACGAAATCAAAAAGAGAAAGATTACAATCTATATTAACTATGAAACCCAAAGCATCCAATCATCAATAGTTCAAGATCCAAAAATAAAGAACAAATTATTCAAAAGCTAAAATTAACTAGGAATTAATCTAGAAAGCAATTAAAGAGTTTAGAGAACTTATTATTATCTAGAAAGCAGTAAATCTCCAGCTATGCCGGAGGAAAGAAAAATAATCTCGATCACAGAACGAATCACAAGCGGCGGAAAGGAACTTGAGAACTTCTGATGTTGAATCTTCAATCTCGATCTTGTATCTATGTAACGACGGATGTCAATGGTCTCTCTCAGCGTCTCGGAACCTTAGGAAGGTGTCAAAACGTACCCTAGAGGAATTATAGAAGGGTATATATAGGTTTCCAAAACTTGGAGCACAAGTTTCCGTATTTCTTATAATTCTGGGCCCGTTAGCGGTAATGTTAGCTGTAAGAGAAACCGCTAATGCTACCATTAACTTGTCGTTGATGGTCTCTGTCCCTCCTTAATGGTTAGGCTAACGGTACGAGTTACCGTTAAGCCACCACTAACATCTTCTGAAAATCCTCTGTCGAGCAGTCGATTTGGGTTGAAGTTGTCGATGGACTGTAGGTTGGTGTTAGCGGTAATGCTTAGCGGTAAGAGTGACCGCTAACTCTACCATTAATAGCTAAAAACTGCTACTTCTTCGCCGAATCGCTCGTTTCATCTCTCAGTTCTTGCAACGGTTTTCAAGCTTCATCTATTCAGTGTTGAGCTCCATCGATTACTTAGATTTATGGGGAAGAAAGAGAATAATCACCCAATTACATCAATAACGATCAAAACACAGTAAAATAAGCTGGAGATACGAAAATACGAAAATATGCTTAATCTATTCAACTTATACCAAAACTAATAACAAAAACTAACTAAAGCACTAACAAAAATCAATACAAATTCGTGTTAATCAATGTAAGATAATTTTATGACTGGATATCACATTCTTGAATGGGATAGGGCCCTTACCAAAAATTCAATTATTTTCTATAGGCACTCTCATAGCGCTCGTTTATTTATAAATTGATCATCTATATTATTAATCACAATTAGGATATCATAGGATGAGTTCTGATCGTAGTTGGTTGTACAAATGGAGGGTTGACGGTTATCTATCGAACACGTTCGTGTAAGGGGTGGAGAGTTTCATACGATTTCCACTCACCCATGGAGCAATGAAGGACAGGAAAAAATTGAAGTGTCCTTGTAGTCATACTAAATGTAGGAATTGAAGATACCACGATGTAAACAAGATCAATTTTTTCTCGTTAAAAATGGATTCGTACGAGATTACTACATCTGTACATTCCATGGTGAAATAAATATTAATTGCACACATCATGTCGACCCTTATGTTCACGTTGGAGGATCATCTTATGCCGCTCCTGAAGAATCCCAAATGCTTACATCAATATGGTTCACGATGCAGCTAATCCAAAATTAATTATAGTAATTATTAGATGGATTGTCATTTATCCCGGTTCAATTGTGCTTAGATTTTAATATTTTTATAGATGAGAGGTAGAGGTCATGGGCGTTCTTCTGTTGGCCCAACTTCGTTTCGTGGTTCTTTTAGTTCATTATCATCCTCTCATCATCACGTAGAGGATGAAGACGATTTTATGATTGACTTAACAGCAGGGACTCCGCTGACTGTTCTAGCCCCCCGTACGATGCTAGTACATCGAGAGGCCTCATGCCACCATGTTCTTGTATGATCAAGGTCTATGTCATCCCCCCGAAGTAAGTAACTTTAATTAATTTTCATTTTTAATAAACTCTATACTTCACTAGGCTTCGTAGTGACTCGCCAGAGTTACCGACGATTCTTTGGCTGATCCACGAGGCTTGTGTACACTCTGATGGGTGGAAGTACGAGCATATTCCCGAGTCTCATCGCCAGTTGTGGTGGCCCGAGATTTTGGTAATTAAACTAATATTATTTTTAAAAGTTGTTATATATAATGATTTTTATTAATCAAATTGTTTTGTTTTGTTTTGCAGAGGTGCTATTATTGGGACCCGAGTATATATTCTTAGAAGGTCGTACAGCATAGCTTCTACAGTACTATGGACCACTCGTGGTGCAGCCATCTCCATGAGTGGAAGACGAAGTGGAGAACAAAGGGGAGGGTGCCCGCGTGCGTGGGCGAGGACATTTGGAGGAGATGGGTGGTGGAGTTTGAGAAGCTGGAGAACAAGAAACAGTCCTAGCAGGCGAGCAGGAATAGGATGAGAGAGCCCAGAGGAGGGTCTTGGACAGTGATTGGTCATGCACAGAGGAGGGTCTTGAACTACGATTGGTCATGCACATCAGCTCGTAAGTAAAATTAAAAGTGTTTGTGAACATAGATTGTAAGTAATTAATTAGTTCATAATTAGTGATAAATTAAAAAATAATTTAAATATTGTAAACATTGTCAGGATCTGGTTAGGGAACCCACTGCATTCGAACTTCTCTTGACTATGCACCAGAGACCCGACGACACTTTCACTGATATTGTTTCGTAGTAGATTTTTGTAAGTATTTTTTTAGATGTAATCAATATAAATATATATATCTTTCATTTTTAATCCTTGTAATGGTAAATTATACATCAATCAAAATATTGTAAGAGGAATATCAGAGACGTCTATAGGAGACTCGTGCTTCATCACAGAATCCTGCCGACGTTGACAAGAACCCAGTCTTATCTAGCAATTGTCGGGGTGAAGAAGGGTCGTCGGGTTGCACGGGATGTTTAGAAGGTACTCTATCTTTGAAGAGTTCCGGAAGTGGTACCTCCTCTACTCCAGATAGCCATGTCTCGAAGCTCCAGACGCAGATGGAGCTTTTGAAGAGCCAGGTCGAGAGTCAGATCGAGGCGAGCGAGCGGGCACATTAGAAGCAGCTCTAGGCGATGCGCGAGGAGCAGCTCGAGATGGAGGCAATTCTTGGCATGTATTGTTAGTGAACATGCATACTAGTCATTTTTTGGATTTTTCCAAGTTTGATATCACAATTGTATAAAGATATAATGACTAATTATGATGTCAATCACTTATTATGTCAATATTAGTTCTATCAGACATGAACAATAGTACCAAAATACATAGTTCTGTTATGAAAATGCAAAATAAAATATGTGAAATTAGAAAATATAATTAATGGAAAATACTACAGTGCCTTCAAGGCACCATGCCCCCCACCCCTGCATTTATAGTTATAGATCTTTTAATATAAAAAGTCTAAAATTAATTTAATAGTCCCTATTAAGCGAAAAATGGTTTCGTGAAGACACCGTAAAAGTTTCCATAACTAATAGTGTATCAAAGTCCTCAATTACAACAAATATTCAAAACAAATCAAAAAAATACTAGTGCAAAATTCATATTCTATATCAAATGTCATGTGAAAAGTTTGTAATTACTTTGTACTTTGTGTATTCTGAAGTCCCCACTTGTATGGATTCATTAAAAATCAGATAAAAAAAAGTTAGTCTTCGTAGGGGGTATTTTAGGAACCATAAGAAACTTCTTTATTCAGATGGGTTGGTAAAATAACACATATGAAACAGGCCAATAGGTTACTTTCATTCGTCCACATTTTATCCCATTCTTTAAATCTCAATCCTCATCCCCTTCTTGACACTTAGGACCCATTTGGTTGGACTGATAAGACCGGATATTGCCTGATATCCTCCGTAATCCTTCGTTTGGTTTCCCATACGAAAGCCCTTGATAAAAATCAAGGCCCGTGACAAACTCCCCATTTGACTGATAACTAATCTCGGGGGGAGGGGAGCGGTGGGATTTATCTATCCCACTTAATCATTGATGTGTATTTACGAATTTGCCCCCCAAAAGTGATTTAAAATGACAAAAATACCCGTACTGGTTGGTGTAATTACATCTCGTTGGGATCTGAGGAATTAAATCCCATTGACAATCCCAAACCCTAAAATTTTCTTCCTTCGATTTTCATCTCCAGTTGCCACCACCACCATCCTCGGATCCTCTTTAGCGATTCTGGCTAGATAACCACCATTACATCATCGTTTCTCTGAAATCCCTAACCTCCACAGACACCATTGTCATTCTTTAGCACTACTGTGCCACCACCAATCGTCCACCCCAAACTCACCACCGTCTCCACCACCACCATTGCTCTTCACCGCCCAATCAGATCTAATGGAGGCGAAGATGAGGAGCATTCGATGGCCGTTGATGATTTTTTTTAACACCACCACTGCCTTTGGCCGCCTTGACTCATCGATTTCAAAGCCCTAATGTTTTTCGGTATTTTTCTACTTGCACATTTCCACATAATTTTTCCCTTAATTGATGTTGATTTTTTTTGTTTAATTACTGATAGGGCAATATATATGCCAGACCTGGTTTGGGGTATCTCTGACTCAGAATAATTAGATAATTTAAGAGAGGGCTAGAATAGCTCTGTCTCTATGAAAGATCTAATTACCCTCCCGATAAAACAGAATGTTAGGAAGAGGTGGTTATCGCTTGAGATCCCTGACTTATCCATCTTGAAGGACACTAAAAGTTTGGAGATTATACCAAGCTGAAGTCCCAGGGATTGAAGTTTAACCTGGTCTGGGTAAAAGACCTGGTTGAGTCCCCTGAGGAATAGAGCTCTTCCTCATTATTAGCAAGAGTTGACATGTTGAACAGCGGGGACAAGAGGAAAGAAGAGCTGAGATATTATGGACTGGGTCAGATCGGGAGAAGGAAATAAGGAAGACCTGGGACAGGGGAGACCTGTTTCCCAGATTCCCGGCGAAGAGACAAGTGGGAAAGTCGATCGAGCTAAGACGTGAGGATGACTTCGGACGGTTTGAAGCGAAGTTTGATAGGGGAGTTGGGTGGCACTCCGAGTTCCGCCGTGCATGCTTACGCCCAGCAAGCACCAGGATCATCATCGATACCAGATGCAATGGGATCGGCCATGGCAGCTCCGCCGAGATCCACACCACCGCCTCCGAGGGGGCCTGCTGCGGCTGTGGGTGTCTCTCTCAATGAATCGCTTCTAACACAGCTGTCAGAGTTGATCAGCAAAGCTGTGGAGGTGGCGGTCGAGAAAAAATTTGCGGAAATGGCAACACCGCCGGCCAGTACACTGCCGGCGCGGGCAACCCCGGCGGCAGAAATAGAGCCACTGCACGCTCGGCGTACGGAGCGAGTCCACCGGCCAGACATAGAAGAGCATCTTGCCACATGTGATGGCGATACTGCCAGCCAGGTTAACCCCGGACTGGCTGAGCAGATGCAAAACCTGCAGAAAGAGGTGCGTGAATTTAGGAAGAAGATGGTGGGTGCAGTTGCGACGCCGGCACGGCGAGGCACCCCGCTTACGGAGGAAGTCATGTGCGATGACGTCCCAGCGTCCTATCGATCCTTGGGCTTTGAATACAACGGGACGACGGATCCAGCAGACCACCTCAACCGTTTTGAGATAGCAGCGGCGCTACACAAATTTTCCGATTCAGTTATGTGCCGGGTCTTTCCAATGACCTTTACCAAATCGGCACAGCTCTGGTTCAGCCAATTGCCGCCGAGATCTATCAGCAACTTTGATGAATTCAGCTCGGCCTTCCTACATCAGTTTACGAGCTGTAGGAAGTATCAAAAAATGCCGCTCGATCTCTTTAGTTTAAAGCAGAAAGAGAATGAGAGACTACGTGCCTACATCAATAGGTTCACGACAACAAAGCTGGAAGTGCCCTCGGCGTCGGAAGAGCTGCTTGTAAATGCTCTGGCACAAGGTTTGAGGAAGGGAGAATTCTTTCAGATGCTGGTAGTAAAGCCAGCATTGAAGTTTGGAGAGCTCTTGGAGAGAGCTGAAAAATACATCCACTTAGAAGAAGCCTTGAAACTCAAAGATGACGGGGAACAGAAGAGAGAGAGGTATGACAGGGACGATAGAGTCGCGACAAAAAAGCCCAGGCCAGAGCTATCAATGGGTAGACCTCGATTTGATAAATATACTCCCCTGGCCACACCTCAAGGTGAAATACTGCAGGCAATAGAGCGCCACCCAGAGCTCAATTGGCCTAAGACTTACTCACAGAAACCAAGAAAAGAAAGGTCGGATCGTTTCTATCGCTTCCATAATGAGTATGGGCACAATACGGATGAATGCACACACCTGAAGGACGAATTGGAAAGAATGGTTCAGGCTGGACATTTGAAGGAGTATGTCCGGATGAGAAAAGAAGAAACCAAAACAGGCAACAAAAATTATGACCGATCTCGACAAGGTAGAGGAGACCAGGATAGAATGCGAATAGAAGGGAAAAAATCCGATCACGCCCAGGTCATTCATGGAAAAATCCAAATGATCACAGAAGGAGAGCTGGATGAGCACTCTAAAAGTGCTCAGCATAGTTACGTCAGGGCTGCCAAGGACCTGATCAGGGCACCCCGAGAGGTCGGGCAATTGGCATCTGCCCCGAACATCTGCTTTGGCACAGAAGACTGCGATGGAATATTGGCTCCACACATGGATGCCCTGGTCATAATAGCCACTATCGCTAACTACAATGTGCGAAGAATTTTTATGGATACAGGGAGTTCTGCGGATATCTTACTCTTTGATTGTTTCAAGAAGCTGAAATTGGATGTTGAGCTTGAAGAGGTGACCACGTCCTTGGTAGGGTTCGTGGGAGGTGCTCTAAAGCCAATAGGAGCGGTTAGGCTCCTTGTAACTTTAGGAGAGGAACCATATCGTGTGACCCGGATGGTGCATTTCTTGGTGGTACACGCGCCATCTTTGTACAACGTCATGCTGGGCCGGCCCTCCTTGAG
Source organism: Phtheirospermum japonicum (assembly GCA_014905375.1). Lineage (NCBI taxonomy): Eukaryota > Viridiplantae > Streptophyta > Magnoliopsida > Lamiales > Orobanchaceae > Phtheirospermum > Phtheirospermum japonicum. The sequence goes on along the minus strand of BMAC01000056.1, from coordinate 1,344,016 downwards.
TCAGTTCCAAGCTGTAATCTCGGTCTTTCATATGAAAATGAAATTCCCTACTGAGGAAGGAACCGGTGAGGTGAGGGGAGATCAGTATGCTTCACGCCAGACGTATGTGGAGTGTATACGGCGAAATAACGAAGAGAGGGTGAGTAAAAGGGCTCAGAAAGAACAGCCGTAGCAAGAACTGGCAAGACGAGAGGAAGGGTTAATGTTGGTAGAGGTTGTTCCAGGCGATACGAGCAGAGTTCTTTGTGTGGGAGCGACTCTTAGTCCAGAGGTTTTAACAGACCTGGTGGCTTTGCTAAGAGAGAGTGCGGATGTTTTCGCGTGGTCCCCCCAAGATTTGGTGGGGATAGACCCTGAAATCACTGAACATCGCCTCAATATCCGCCCAGACATGAAGCCGGTCAAACAGAAAAAATGCAATTTCGGACCAGAGAAAGAGGCTATCATAGAAGCAGAAGTAGAGAAGCTCTTGAAAGCGGGGCACATTCAGGAAATACGATTTCCGGAATGGCTTTCTAATGCAGTGATGGTCCCAAAGACAGATGACTGGCGGATGTGCATCGATTTCCGTGACCTAAATCGCGCCTGTCCAAAAGACCATTATCCACTGCCAAGAATTGACCAGCTCGTGGACTCCACCTCTGGTTGTGAGCTCTTGAGCATGATGGACGCCTCGCAGGGATACCACCAGATCAGGCTAGCTAAAGAGGACTGGAAGCGCGTCAGCTTTATAACCCCGAAGGGGACATATTGCTATGTGGTCATGCCTTTTGGCCTTAAAAACGCAGGCGCTACCTACCAGCGATTGGTGGATAAAATGTTCAAAAATCAGCTCGGCCGAAATATGGAGGTATATGTGGATGACATGTTAGTCAAAAGCATAAAGGCAGCATCACATGTACACGATCTAAGGGAAACCTTTGGTACTTTGCGAAAGTACAAGATGAAGCTCAACCCAAAGAAGTGTGCGTTTGGAGTCAGAGCTGGAAAATTTTTGGGTTATATGGTCACAGAAAAGGGTATCGAGGCTAACCCTGAGAAAGTGAGGGCCATTATGGAAATGAGCGCGCCTAGGAATGTGAAGGAGATGCAATGCTTGGCAGGACGAATCAACACCTTGAGCAGGTTTGTGTCCAGGTCTGCGGAAAAGAGCTTGCCATTTTTTAAAGCCTTAAGAAAGAAAGCTAGGTTTCAATGGAGTGATGAATGCGAGGAGGCCTTCCAAATACTGAAAGAGTACCTGGCTAGCATGACCTTGCTCACAAAGCCCGTCCAAGGAGAGCCCTTGGTACTATATTTATCTGTAGGGCAACAAGCGGTCAGCTCTGTCCTAATCAGGGAGGACGGAAAAATACAAAGACCTGTATACTTTTGGAGCAAGGTCTTGAATGCTGCAGAGGTGAGGTGCGTGGAAGTAGAAAGGGCGATGCTAGCCCTGGTAGGAACTGCTCGGAAGTTGCYGCCATACTTTCTTTCTTACACAYTTATTGTGCGAACTAATCTTCCGTTGAAGAATATAATGGACAAACCAGAGGCATCAGGGAGGCTGGTCAAGTGGATCATAGAGCTGAGTGAGTTTGATATCACATTTGAGACCAGAACAACAATTAAAGCTCAAGCTTTAGCTGATTTTATGCAGGAAATGACCGGTCCCCCTGATGAGCTGAAGGAATGGATAATTTTCACTGACGGATCTGTCTGCAATCAGGGCTGCGGGGCGGGAATTATCCTAATAGACCCGACAGGCGTGTCTGCTGAGTTCGCCATATGATTGGATGCAACATTCTCTAACAATGCCGCCGAGTACGAGGCCCTTTTAAGAGGGATTCAGATGGCAAAAGATTTGGGCGCAGAGCGGTTGAGCGCTAAAGTAGACTCACAGCTTGTTTGCAAGCAAATCAGTGGAGAATTTGAAACAAGAGAGGAAAATATGCAGAGGTATTTAGCCAGGTTTAGAGAGCTAGCCAGGGGGATGAAGTAATTGACAGTCCTCCAGATTCCTAGAGAGGAAAACGGGCGCGCTGATTTCTTAGCAAAGGTGGCAAGCTCAGCGGTAGACTGTTATGAGCGAACAATCACCCTATTAAAGGCAGAGAGGGAGTTCGGAGTTGAGAAGGTTTGTGCGGTTATCGAGCACGAGGATTGGTGCTCCCCCATAAAGAGGTACCTCGAACAAAAGGTCTTGCCAGAGGAGAAAAGGGAAGCGGCGAAAATACGAAGCAGGTCTGCTAGATTCTACTTGATCAAAGGAGAACTGTTTAAGAGAGGGTTTGGTCAACCTCTTTTGAGGTGCTTAGGACAAACAGAAGGGACTCTGGTGCTCAGAGAAATACACGAGGGTTGTTGTGGGAATCACATGGGGGCCAGAGCTCTGGCTAGTAAGGTATTAAGAGCTGGTTATTTTTGGCCCTCGTTGAGGAAAGAGGCGGAGATCTTTGTCAGAAAGTGTGAGAAATTCCAGAAGATGGCTCCTCTGATCCATCAACCAGCAGAAGAGTTGTTAACAATGAGCTCTCCTTGCCCTTTTGCGAAATGGGGGATCGACTTAGTCGGCCCGTTTCCGATGACTCCTGCCCAGAAAAGATTTCTAATTGTAGCCATTGACTATTTCAGTAAGTGGGTCGAGGCGGAAGCCCTGGCAAAAATAAATGAAGAAGCGGTAATGGGGTTCATATGGAAAAGCGTGGTCTGTCGCTTTGGTGTGCCGAGGGTGCTAATATCGGATAATGGTACCCAGTTCATGGGAGCCAAAATTAAGGGTTGGTGCGTTAAGATGAAAATTCAACAACACTTCACATCGGTGTATCATCCGCAAGCAAATGGCCAGGTAGAGGTAACCAACCGCATTCTTGTCCAAGGCCTTAAATCATGATTAGAAAGATCTGGAGGGAAATGGGTGGAAGAACTAAGCGCAGTACTTTGGGCGTATCGAACGAACCCTAAGGAAAGCACGGGCGAAACTCCTTTCAGTCTTGTATACGGCATGGATGCCGTGGTCCCCACGGAAATCAGTCTGGAGACTCATCGAATACAGAGTTACAACGAAACCCAGAACAAAGCACTGATCCAAGATGCCCTGGATTTAGTTGAGGAAAAGAGAGAACAGGCGGCGATCCGAATGGAGCATGTGAAAGGGAGGATCAGGGCAGCTTACAATAAAACAGTTTGAGAAAGGCACTTCCAAGTAGGAGACCTGGTCCTCAAAAGAGCTGACTTGGGACAATCTAAAGGAAAATTAGATGCCACATGGCAAGGCCCGTTTAGAGTCAATAATGTTCTGGCTGGAGGAGCGTATGTGCTGGAAGGGCTGGATGGGACCAAGATTCCCCGTGCTTGGAACATTACCAATCTGCGAAAATTTTATATGTAATTGTAACCCTTAACGTTTGCTTATTTATTAAATGAAAAGTTGTAGGAGTTAACGTTCACAGATTCCCATAATTTAACCTAGCTAGATGGCCAATAAGATCATCATTCCAGAATTCATTGTTAGTGATGATTTGCCTTTAATCTTTGATTGAAAAACGGAGAAGACACTTACAATGAAAATAGAAAAATACACGGAGATATCTTTGCAGTACATTAACAATCGCAGAGGTGCAAATCACAAGCATAGAAAAGTAAAAGTACAGCCTTAGGATGGAGGTACAGAAGCGAGAAGTTGACGGAGTCATTGAATCTCTTCCTCATGTTCCAAAAGACGGACACGAAACCGGTCTGATACATCCACGGCAATGTCCCAGTCAACGTACAGTTCAGAGTTCTCCCTTTTCAGGTTGAGAATGAGTTGCTGAAGGCGATGTCGTTCACGGTGGTATTGCAGTTTCTTCTCAGCCAGCTTCTCCACACGTTCCTGCAACTGGTCCTGCAACTGGGAAACTTCTTCCCTAAGACGATTCCTCTCATGAAGCAGTCGGATATGCTCCTCGGTGGAAATGTTGTTGGAAGACGATGATGACTCCATTATGCAGGGAACATAAATGGAGAATAGACGCCATTATATATAGGAAAGGAAAAATCAGAACATTACATTAAGTTGGCGCGCAGAGGGCTTAGAAAAGGCGGGAAACTACATTGAGTTTGGCGCGCAAAAGGACTCAGGAAAGCCAGGACTGGCTAAGGACGGATGTCCTAAAATTTCTCCCGACCTGATTGTCGGTTAAGCCAGGATTGGCTAAGGACGGATGTCCTGAAATTTCTCCCGACCTGATTGTCGGTTAAGCCAGGATTGGCTAAGGACGGATGTCCTGAAATTTCTCCCGACCTGATTGTCGGTTAAGCCAGGATTGGCTAAGGACGGATGTCCTGAAATTTCTCCCGACCTGATTATCGGTTAAGCCAGGATTGGCTAAAGATGGATGTCCTGAAATTTCTCCCGACCTGATTATCGGTTAAGCCAGGATTGGCTAAGGACGGATGTCCTAAAATTTTACCTGACCTGATTGTCAATATAACCCAAGACTGGCCAAGGACGGTTGTCCTTGACTTTATCCAACCTGAGTATGGGTACGGGTCAACAGGCTTGATCTCCTGATCTGGATGTCAAGAGCCATAAATTGGCCTGCGCATACAGGCCTGACCTGTCGGTCAGTAAGAACGTATGAATGTGCTGGACTAGACTAAGGTACAGAACCTTCAGAGGTAAAATGCTTAACAGTTAACATTACTGTGTGCATGAATTGAACGATTAAAAATGGATTAACAGAGCAAGTATTGAGAAAAGAACTCGAGAAATCCATATATTATTGCACAAAAAACACCGGCTGCCTACACCTTTTCAAAAAAGGTTGGCAACTTTGATTACATGAGATTGCAAGAAAAACATTGAAAAATAAAGCTAAAATGTTTAGCTATGAGAAGATCTCCGATCTGAAGCCAGAGCTCGACGAACCCGCCAGAGTTCACGCTCTGTTTCGTGCAGGCAGCGGCGATACTTGTCAGAGCGATCGGCAAGCGTCGGAACTTCGCCGGCGATGGCGGTCAAGCAACCTACCGATTCGGCCATGTCCGCCTTCTCCTCTTGAAGTTGGCAGTTAACTTGCTGGAGTTCAGCCCACTCTCTTTTGTAGAAACGTTTCTTCTGGCGTTTCCTTTCCAGCAGTCGATAGAGATAACCAACTTTCTCCTTGAGCGCGACCAGTTGGTCGGAAAMCRTGAATTTCTCCACYACTAGGGAGATYTTTTTTCTCTTCACCGCATTGAGTTCTTCGATCAGAGGAGAGGAAGACATTTTTCAGATTGATTGGTGAAATAGTGAAGACGTGAACGTATTTAAAGGAATAAAAGCGCGTGTAAAAGGAATCAAAAAGTACTAGGGTTCCCGAAAAATCAGGAAACCCTAAAAAACCAAGAGTCGCAACAAGACAAAAAACATCAATTGACATTAAGTAAATAAGTCTGAATATAAAGTACACATCAGAAAAATGACAGACTAGCCACACAGGCTATCACAAACAGGTCTGTTCGAAAGCTAGGCAGAAAAGATTTCTTTCAAGGTATGAGCTCTGCATGAAGGTCAGCTAAACCCCAAATTCCTCATGACTACATCGGAGCCTGAGACGTCTCCCCCAAGTCTTTCTCGAACTGGGTCGACTCTTGTAAATCACCCAGGTTAGCAAAGGTTGGGGAGCCTGCAGCAACCATTGCTAACGACTGCTCAGGGGGGGAGAAGAAGCTGATGTAGAAGAGCAGAAGGCTTGGCGGATGCAGTCAGCAAAGGCCGCTGGATCTAACAAGTGGATGTGGTCATCTGCCGGAACATGGGAAAAGGAGGTGGGCTCGCTAGCGCCTTCGATCTTGGCGGACCGATCATAAGGAGTAGAAGGGTGCTCGGCTACCCATTTAGCGTGGGCATCAAGACCCAAGCCATAGCAGACCTCCGCCTCTGGAAGAAGAAGATCATACAGCTCCTCAGAGCCCAGGAAAGCTCGGCGAGTGATCTCTCTGGTCAGTTGTATTAGGTGTAGCCCTTCCTCTGAGTTGAGAAACTCTAATCTCCCCTCGGCGCGCCCTTCAAGACGGCCCTGAACCACTCCGTCAGCCCTGGATTGCTTCACCTTCTCATCCAGCTCCTGCTCACGAAGAAGAATAAGATCTCGTTGCTTCTCCTCCTACTCCTTGACCTTAAAAAGCTCAGCCTTCAGCAAATCTATTTCCATCTCTGAGCCCTTCAGTTTGACCTGGGCTTTCTGGCCCTCTCGGACCTTAGCCATCAGCTCTGATTCTCGCTTCCTCGATATTTCAATTTCCCCCTTGAGATCGGCGTATAGCAAAGAGCCTCTAGCTCGGGCCAACAGAGATGCTCGTCCTACCACGGCCTGATGCAAGGAAAAGGTAAGTGGGAAAACTAGAAAACATTAAGGGTGGAAGAAGTGGGAAAGGTTATACCTGAGCTTCTGCCTTGCAGTAGAACTCAACTAGCTCCGGGTCTGACATCTTATCCACGATGTTACGGTCGTATGTAGGAGCTAACCCCATCGTGAATTGCCTCGCCACTTCTCCAGGGCAGTTCAAGACCGACCTATTAAAAAAGGTCTGATTCAGGTAGGGAGGTACTTGAGAAATAGTCGGAGGGATAGTTTGAGGAGCGAAGGGAAGAGCAGTCTGAGGAGGATTCTTGGAGGATGATGTAAGGTCAGTACGGCTCCGCTTTTTCCGCTTCAACTGTTTCTCTTCTTCTGGATTTGTCAAAGGCTGACCTGCTGGTTCCCGCACGGGGCTCCTCCTCGGTTCTGAGTCTTTCATGACGGGCTCGGGAGTCCTAATTGGCGCCCGAGGTTAGCTCTGGAGTGGCGTAGCAAGGAAGACCTCTTCCGGGGCCTGAGCAGCTCTGGCAGGCTCCCCCAGAGGGCTCTTCTGGCTCCCTGCTGCCGCCTTGCGAGCCTTGGCTTCTATCTTCGCTAGCATCATCTTCTCTGAAATGGAAAAGCGAAACGGTGAAAAAAAAAACTATAGCGAGAAAGCAATAAAGCCAAGACATTCCGAGAAAAAATACCAATCTTGGGTGGCAAAGGACCGTGTCCTTGCTGGGAATTGAAGAAGTTTAAGAGCTTGATGGTAAGCATCTTGGATAAGTCTAGGGGGTTCTGGTTTAAGAGGGTAATTTTTTCCTTCAGATCTGATGACCTATCCCCTCGAGGTAAGCGCATTTGAGGATGCAGAAAGCTGATGGGCTCGGTAGGGAAGCCCCAATCCCCCGAGCACTGAACAAAGAAGAACTTCTTTTTCCAGGCCTTATGAGAGGTAGGAAGACCTGATAAAAAATGGACGTCTGATCGTCCAGATAAGTAGAAAAGACCGGAGGAACTCTTTGCTTGGAATAAAGAGAAGAAAAGCTGAGCTGTAGGGGTAATTCGGGCATATTGTGCGGCCAGATGAAATCTGGCCATAACGCGAAAAGCGTTGGGTAGGAATTGTTGTACTGGGATATGGTACAGCCTAGAGATAGCCTGGATGAAGAGATGGATAGGCAGGCTTAACCCCGTGTAGAACTGGTCTACATAGAAAGTGAGATGACCGGTGGGAGGTGATGACGCCCCCTCGCCGGGTGCCGTCGCGTAAGAATCTGCGGAGGAAAGGTTCACGGTGTAGGTGGAGTTCACCGGAGTTGCCCCTGACGAACTCTCCCTGACGGAGCTGATTCGGGAAGAAGAAATTGACATAATTAAAAAGTGCGTGAAGAAAGAAAGGGTACCTGGTAATAATTGTTTGAGAGATTAGAAGAAGATTACTGGAGGAGCAGAAATCGCCAAAATATTGCAGGAGAAAAAGGGAGGAAGCCTTTAGAGGGTTTTTGAGAAATAGAAATAAAAAATGAAGGAGAAAAGGTATTTGGAGGGACAAAAGGAAGGCGGATCAATTTGAAAAACGAAAATTAAGGAAAAAGCGGGATTTGATGGGATCCTCACATTTAATGCGGACAGAGGAACAGTATCCTAGGCAGTGAGCTGGAACGCTAACCGTCCTGGAATGGGACACGTGCCGCTGACCAATCAGGTACAGTACTTGGAAAGACGTGTGGTTATGGCAACCGTTTGGGGAATATGGGCCGACACCACTAATGCCAATAATTAGGGCTGTTTGGCAGGCGGATATCTCGGGATTCCCCAGCACGAGAAGTCATAAAAAACAACATGGCCTAATTTATTTCGAGAGCTTGGGGATATTACCGATCTACCCCAACTGTTTGTGTGGAGGAGTTGATAGGGCAATATATATGCCAGACCTGGTTTGGGGTAGGTCTGACTCAGAATAATTAGATAATTAAAGAGAGGGCTAGAATAGCTCTGTCTCTATGAAAGATCTAATTAGCCCTCCCGATAAAACAGAATGTTAGGAAGAGGTGGTTATCGCTTGAGATCCCTGACTTAGCCATCTTGAAGGACACTAAAAGTTTGGAGATTATACCAAGTTGAAGTCCCAGGGATTGAAGTTTAACCTGGTCTGGGTAAAAGACTTGGTTGAGTCCCCTGAGAAATAGAGCTATTCCTCATTATTAGCAAGAGTTGACCTGTTGAACAGAGGGGACAAGAGGAAAGAAGAGCCGGGATATTATGGACTGGGTCAGATCGGGAGAAGGAAATAAGGAAGACCTGGGATATGGGAGACCTGTTTCCCAGATTTTCGGCGAAGAGACAAGTGGGACCACTTGTCAGAATTTGTTGCGTAACCGCCCTTGATTCGCGGCATGTGTTCCTGAGATCCCGGTTGGGGTTCCCGTTAGGAGAAACTATAAATATCTCAGCCCCAAGGCTGAGAGAGGCATGTCATTCTCGTGAGCATATCTTGCTTTCTTTCTAAAAAAAAAAACGCCTCAAGCGCTTACTGACTTAAGTATCGGAGAGGTTTCCATCGGAAAACCACCGGTGGTCCTTTCTAATCCGTGTTTGTGGTGCAGGTCTGGGAGGCGTTCTTGTTCTATGCGTCACTCCACGCGTTGATCATTTTTTGGGTGGAAACAATTACCTCAATTAGGTTGTAATTTATTTGTATATTCATTTTATAAGGGTGTTGTTTTTATCTTTATAAACTAGCTACGTGTATGAGTGCGTTGATTTTCTGTATCATATAATCTGACTATAACTTATAGTGAAATTGCTTAGAGCGTGTGTTTTATTCTTCCGAGTGTCTTGCACTTTGTTTTTATTGCATATATCTTATGAATTATTTTGTTCGATTTCTACTTGTATGTGTGGTTTTGAAACATGAAGAATTGGGGGTAAATTTGCACCAGCAGTATTTAGGATTTAGAATTTGGTGTGGAGTTTTCCATTTTGGATTAATTTATTGTATAGAATATTTTGGCCATTGTATATCTTACTTATGATTCCTTTTTTTTTTTTTTAATTCAATTATCTCTTTGATGTTGATATATCTCTATTTATGCAATATGTGAGAGATTAAGCACCATTGGGTGTTTTTGGTAGGGGTTAAGGTCCGTGAACCTATTTAATAAAATGATTTCTTCAGGGATACCACATCTCTCGATTCGAATTGTTCTATTCCAGTTGTTCATCTCCAGTCTGATACCTTGGAGACAGAAGCACTTAACTTACTTGTTGGGAGCACCTATGTCGACACTATTTTTAAAGAATTGCCTGTAATTTTTGTTCGACTCATAATTACCCTTTTTTTAATCTTTCTTGAATATTTGAAAATTATTAATTTCCATTTTTTGCCATCTTCATCTTTCGGGGATCATGTAGGTCTTATCAGAGGAAGACCAGAATGCAATTGCAGCAACCACTGCACATCCAGCTGGACTTTATGGTTAGTGTTGTCCTCAAAAAATTAAAAATGCCAATTTAAGTATTTCATTTATTTGTGTTAGAGAATCAAACTGATGTTTGAATTGAGATTTAGTTTCTAATGATGGATCATTAACTTTTAGCATTGTATGCGAGCTGTTGGGCTGAGAATTTGGTTGAACAGCTTTGGAATTTCGCTTGGCCTGCTGCCATTGCAATGATTCATCCGAGCCTTCTTCCTGTGGATGTTATGGATTTCTTCTGAAACCATCTGCATATTAAACAGCTTCCAGTTATTGTTGGAGGCCCTTTGGTAGGAAAACTAATGTGTTGTTTAGGATTTGCGGCAGGAAGGTTGAGCTTGTAACTTTAGCTAGAGATTTGAAAAGAAAGTTAGAATAAACTCTAGCATTAAGAGTATGGTTAGTTATTTTTTGACATTTGAGTTATAAAAAAAATTATGGATTAGTAGGGTCGTTACATTTTATATTTTCTGTATTCTGTTGTGTTATAATTATCAATTTGTTTGGTGTTATTTCCATGAATTCATAATAATACACCTTAATTAAGATAATATATTCAAATTGATAGTGCAGTTGAGATGTGTTCCAAATAGTTTGAAAATAAAATGTTACAAATCTAATTTTAATCCATCATCATTCATTGTGTTTAAATGCAAGTTGAATTTGAAATCATAATTTGAAGCGAGAAGATTTTTTTTTAAAGTTAATGGGTGTGAAAAAAATAAGTTTCAAAAAATGGTGTTAAATACAATTCAATTGCCAAAAATGAGAAAAAAAAATATAAAGGTTATTATCGTCATTTTGATTAACTATCCCTACTATCCATGCAAACGAACACATGTTAGGACAGTTAATCCGAATTTAATTAATAGAAACCAAACATCCAACTATATTATCTCAATAGTGCTATTTCGAGAGCCCTTATTAATTTGTCTCCCGTCCTAATAACCAAACGGGCCTTTAATTCCTCAACTTTAATCCCCTTTTTGCTTTTTCACACCAAAAATAACAATAACAAAAAATAAAATAAATTAAATCTCAATTCAGAATCACTTTTCATAATCACATATCAAATCACACCAAATTCTTATCAATCACATATGTTTATATACACCTCACTTGTAGGGAGAGAGAAAGAGACAAGGAGAGAGAGAGAGAAAAAGAGAATATATACATATGCCCACAATTTGGCGGAATCAGGATTATAAATTTACTTGGACTAGAATTTTTTTATAAGCACCCTTATAAGACAGCCTAAATGTTTGCAGGTCCTAGAAAATAAAGAGAGAAAAAAATAGAAATCATAAGAACTCATAAAACTCCTAAAACTCCTAAAAACAAACCCTAAAAAAATAGAAATTTCCAAGAAGGTAAACTAAATAAAAAAAAAACCCTAAAAATTAAAATCCTGAAATTTGGGCACTGCCTAATGAAATTTGCTCCGACTATTATACAGTGAGAAAATAAAATAACACATAGCAATTAAAATCATAAATAAAATACAATATATCATGAAGGATCCAATTCTTGACTTAAGAAATGATTATTCTCTCTTTATTGATAACATAATTAAAATGTAGATATTTTTATTAAAGTAGAGATTAGATTGTAAATTAGATCGATAAAGAAAATGTAATTTCAATTATTAAATTACAATTCACGAATTAGAATATAGGATAGGAATATAAAGCGATAAATTTTAAAGGTTATCCATAAATCGGACGTGACAGAAAGCGAATTTTGGTTAATCCACGTCTTTCGTCATCTGATATTTTTGATAAGAATTATTATTTTTATTTTTCGTAATTGGATAAGAAAGCCATGTTCATGGACATTTTCGTTTTATCTATCTTAAAAAAGGCCTTCTAATTAATTAGACTAAATATAATTAAAGCACTAAAGCATTAAAAAAAAGCTTTTTAATTAGTTGTGTTGGATAGCTTTTCTTCTTTCCTTTTTTAGCTTGAGCAAGCCGGGCTATTTCTGATTGGGTTAAATTTTACACATGAACAATGAATACACTTTCAAGCAAATTAATTAGGCTACCCGGCTAGGTGAATTAATACGTGCTTCCGCCCACTAATACATACAGAGAGGGAGCGACGTGGGCTACATTGGGCATCGCGAGCAACACGACAACGTTTACGGCGGTGATTTGCTTGAGGAATCATACATGGAGTCCAAGTTTGACTCTTTTGAAATGACCACCGCCACCGAGTTTAAAGCTAAGGTATATATAACACTCTTTCGATGTGTGTGTCGAGATTTATAGCTTATATAGTATATATGATTGCATGCACGTGTCTAGGTCTATACTGTTAATAGTTTTCATAAATTAATATCCTAGTACATGAATGAGTACCAAGATTTTGAACTTTATAATTTTTATAATTAATTATAAATAATTATAAAATAATAATATAACTAATCGTGAACAGTCATGTTCTTCCTTGTTCTGCTCAGTCTAATTATTGAAAAGATGTAATATATTTAATTTCTCTCTCCTAACCGTCCTTAATTACTGTCTATAATTTACGTGAATTTGATAGATAATTAACTGATCAACCTTTATTGGGGGAGAGAGGACCATATATATATTTTTCTGCTAAATGCAGTTTATTTACAGAACAGATGAACCACACGGTCTATCAACATGTGAGGAGTTGGGTGAAAACCAACTCTTTTAACTAACCAATAATATATTAATAAAACTTATCTATTTAATTTATTAATTAATAAATAATTAGATATTAAGACTAATTAATTAATATTTAAATTACACCCCCCCCCCCCCTCCCCCCACACACACACACACCCAATATATAATACTATATATATATATATATATATTATATATATATATTATATATATATATATATATATAACACATTGACCACATATATCTAACATCCTCCCACTTGGCCGAATGACAGAATATGCGTTCATAGTTTAAAATTAATCATAATGTGCACATCATAATGATAAGTTTTAATTTCATTGGTCAATTTATAATTCATTATTAAGTATATACTAATATGAGTCAAGACGGTTCTATATCAATTACCCGACATAGTTCCTTCCATGTACCACAATATTAGTTTTCTACTTAAATTGTCATAAACGTAAAAGCAACAACGGTCTACATTAATGTCTAATAGTAGAGTAGATCCTGTTAAAGTTGTGTCAATATTTATGTATACATTAATGACCAACAGGATATCCATTAATATTTTAGAAACAATACATAAAAGAGCTCAAAGTGTCAAATACATAAAGCATAGAATCGTTAGGTTACATTAACAATCCTCATTCTTTCGACATGTTCAATAAATGCCTTTGGGGACAATCCTTTAGTCAAAAGATCTGCAATCATGAGATTGGTGCTAATATGCTCGATTAACATCTTTTGTTTCCGAACTTCTTCTTTAACAACAAGGTATTTTAATTCCATATGTCTAAGCACCTTTTGAATACTTGTCATGTTTAGAGAGAAAACTGCTGCGGCATTATCACAATAAACTCTCAGCGGCTTGGCAATACTATCAACTATTCCAAGTCCTAAGTTAAAATTCCGCAACCAATTTACTTAAAGTGAGGCTTCAAAGCATGCCACGAATCCATCTTCCATAGTGGATGCAGCAATGACAAACTACTTCACACTTTTCCATGATATTGGTCCCCCAGCTAATATGAACATATTACCAGATGTGAATTTTCTCGTGTCAACACATCCGACATGATTTGAATCTGAATAACCAACCACCTCTAAATGATCAGACTTACGGTAAGTAGCATGTGGTCTTTTGTCCCTTGCAAATATCTCAATACTTTCTTTGCAGCTATCCAGTGATCTTTTCTTGGATTGCTTTGATAACGACCAAGCTGTTATGTTTGTAGTTATTATTGTGATTTCTGGAGCTATTTTCTGGAATTTGTTGGTAGGAACAAATAAGGATATTGTAGAGGGGGGAAAGACTTGGGGAAGAAGATATTGATATATGAATGTAATTGCTTGCCTTTTCATTCCATTTCATCATACATAAATACCCTCACGGGGGGGACCATTTTCCACAAAAACCGAGAATTTAACAAACTTTACTCCTCTTTCTTGAAAACCATACAACTGGGAATTTAAACTAATATTAATTAAATGGACACCACACAATCATCCAGCAAGCCACGTGTCAGGACCTGTTGATGCACCGCGACCCGCCTCACTGGATATGACATAACCGAACCCATTTTACCTCTTATCATCTTGTTCTTTTTCACAACCCAATGCCTCTTTCAATTTCTCCATCTCAATTGGTGCCCTAATTCCCAAACTCTCCGAGACCAGAACCTGATTCATGACAATACCGCCCCCCTTTTGAGATCCTTGTCCCAAAGGATCGAACTTTGGGAAACATTTGCTTAAGTACTTCTCATCCCACCAAGTTGATTATTACGTTTCACCATTGCACCATGTAATTAAAAACTGTTGCACATTCTCTTTTTTTCGACGCACAAGCCTCTGACCAATTGACTCATTTGGTGTTATCAGGAACTCACCGTCGTCATTGGTGATTGGCAGATCTGGACTAGGAGGGGTTTACAGCGTGGGGCTGAGTTTCTTCTTCAAGAGCGAGACATAGAAAAACGGGTGGATTCGGGCTCCATCTGGGAACTTTAAATTGTAAGCTACCTCTCTTATCCTCTCTATGACTTCAAATGGTCCGTAGTATTTTGCTGATAGTTTTAGGTTTTTTCTAAATACCACTGCGTTCTGTCTGAAAGGTTGAAGCTTCAAATAGACCCAATCACCCACTTCAAAACATCTCTCTGTCCTCTTTCTGTCTGCAAAAAGTTTCATCAGATGTTGAGCTTGTAGTAGATTATGTTTAAGATCTTGAGTCAATTGTTGTCTTTTTTGAATGAATTCCTCTGTATCCTGATTTTGTGTGAGAATATGTGTTTCTAAAAATGTAGAGGGGGGCGGGTAACCATAGAGAGACTGAAAAGGGGTATTGTTTAGGCTAGTGTGATAATTGGTGTTATACCAGAATTCTGCCAGGGTCAACAAATTGATCCAAGTCCTTGGGTTTTGCTGCACAATACATCTAAGATAGTTTTCCAGACGATGATTTAATCTCTCAATTTGTCCATCTGACTGAAGATGGTAGGCTGATGTAAAGTTCAACTGTGTACCCATTGCCTTAAAAAGTTCCTTCCAAAAGATACTAGTGAAAACTTTATCCCTGTCACTGACTATGTGTAGTGGTTGTCCATGTATCTCGTAGATATAATCTAGGAACAATTTGGCAACTGTAGGGATGTGATAGGGCTATGAAATGGTCATATTCTGTAAAACTATCTACCACCACTAGGATTACATCTTTCCCAGCTGACTTAGGCAATCCTTCAACAAAATCCATTGAAATATTAGTCCATGCTTGATGAGGGATGGGCAGGGGTTATAGAAAGTCTTGATATGGTCCATTATCAACTTTGCTCTTAGAACATACCTCACAATGTTTAACCCAAACCTCTACCTCCTTCTTCATGAGAGGCCAATAAAAAACTCTGCTAACCCTCTTATAGGTGCCCATAATAACAGAGTGCCCACCATAAGCTGAGTTGTGCATTTCAGATAAGATAGTGTTCCTGAGTGTTGAAACATTCCGCACCACTATTGATTTATGTAGATTTGTCCTTATTTTTATTAGCTTTTTAGTTCGTTTTTTATATTTATTTTTGGTATAAGTTGGATGATTTAAGCATAATTCCGTATTTTTATAACTCCAGCTTATTTCACCGTATTTTTGATCGTAATTGATGCAATTAGGTGATATTTCATTGTTTTTCACCTTACAGCTAAGTAACCGGAAGAGTTCAGCGCGTAATAGACAAAGTTCGATGTTCAAGAATAAGAGAACAAGCTTTCCGGTGAACAAGTAGCAAAAAGATCGATAAAACGAGATAGAATCTCTATCGCGTCGATCGACTCTCCGTCGACGCGAGTCACCGCCCGCGATGATCGACGCACAGTCGATGCAAGGCCGATGCAACTCTCTGTTGCATCGACTCAGCCCGCGTCGATCGACGCGCGCGCCAGGAAGCGTCGACGTCGAGAGCCTGCCCGTGACGATCGACGCACCATCGACGTGACAGCCAAAAATTCGGATTTTAGGGTTTCTTGTGCGCTAAGACTTGTCATATCTATATATACCCTTCATATTTCGGATTTTTGGCCAGAGATATGATAGACACGACTATCTAGGGTTTTATAGCGGAGAATAAACTTAACTTCACATCTTATAACAAGATTTGAAGATGGAGATCAAGGATCCAAGAACGACGCATCCAAAACATCAAATTCGCATTCGGGATTCAACCTTCGCCCAAGATCGACGTGCAACTCCGGAATAGTTGGAGCTTTTTTTTTTCCTGCTTTTCTTAGTTCCAATAAGTACTCTAAACTCTTAGTTAATTTAGTAGTTAATTTCTTAGTTAATTGCTTAGTTAATGCTAGAACTAGTTTATTTAATTTAATCGTTTCATGCTTGGATATTGGTTTAATTTAGTTGATTTATGCGAGTTGATTTATGCTTAGTTACTCGTTCTTAGATTCATATGATACAATTGCTTAATGGTAGTTTCTTATATTCGTGTTCTTAACTTCATTAATTAGATTTAAATCTTCGTAGCGTTTTATTGATAATTTAGTTATTGCTCGTAGTTGATAAATTAGTTAGAATAATTAGTTTAATTATCCTTAGTTTAATTATTGCTTTAGTTTATAATGATCAATTCAATTTCTTTTAAAACCCCAAATGTACATGTATTTTATTCTAGTTCGTAAATTGAGGAAAACATCCAAAACTCTGAATAGTTGTTTCCTCGAGAGATATGACTTGAGTCAAACTCATCACCCTACAAGTACCTCGTACTCTTGCGAGCAAACTT
Organism: Phtheirospermum japonicum; assembly: GCA_014905375.1. NCBI lineage: Eukaryota > Viridiplantae > Streptophyta > Magnoliopsida > Lamiales > Orobanchaceae > Phtheirospermum > Phtheirospermum japonicum. The sequence continues at coordinate 1,327,301 of BMAC01000056.1, read as the reverse complement.
ACGTGCTTTTAAATTAATTTATTAAAGAGGGGTGCACAAAAGTTTGGTTCAAAATTTTGGCGTCGTTGCCGGGGAAGCAACGAGTAGGAATTTTAGATGTTTTTCATTTTATTTTCTTTTTAACTTATTCGTTTCTTTTTATTTTTATTTTCGCACTTGGTTTTTGCCATTTGGTACGTTGATGTGTTGTTGAGTTTATGCAAGGAAGGCGATCACTTCAACACGACCTTGCACCATTCATTGACAACATCCACCGTTCAAACCCGCGAAGACCAAGACCCATTTTTATTCCCGAGAAGGATTCTTCAACAGCAACCAATTTTGTTTGCGACCAAGTTCCCAACACGATGTTAGGAGCACAATCAATTCGAAACAATGAGTCTCCACTGAGATCACTTCCACGCCCAATTCAAAATGGGTATGACAGTGAGCCAATCGTTTTGCAAGGACAACCACTACCACAAGCTTTTTGGGCTAATTATCAGCAAAATGGGGAGAATGTGGGACAAAATGAAGGAATTAACCGGCAGCACAACGTGATCTATCACCAACCCAACATGGCAATTATGAGGCCAAAAGAAGAGATGAACAACAACGCTATTCGCCAACACAACATCGAGAACGTGGCAATTAGGAACGAAGATTTTCTGCAGCATAACGCATATGCTAACAATCAAAGGCACGTGAACGATTGGTTAGAGAATCAAGATCATGGTTACGAGCAAAATAATTTCAGAAGGAGATACGAGCGCGAGCACCATTACGCGCATGACGACCACTATGAGAGAGCTAATGACCGAGTTAGAGAACCAAGGAGAGATCGAGCACCTCGACAGCACGATTTGGCGTGACCAAAGGTTGTACCTTTTAGGTCAGCAATTGTGCTCGGACCAAACGCAAGGGAGGTGGAGATCAAACCGCACCAACTTAATCTACTCCCGAATTTTCACGGAGGTGCCCATGAAGACCCCTTGGCATTTTTGAACTATATTGTTGATGAGGTTGGAAGATTTGTGGTTCATGGCCTTAATCAAGAAGAGGTACAAATGATTTGTTTCCTGTACAGCATGAAGGATAAGGCGAAGTCATGGCTACTATCCCTAGAGCCTGGTTCGTTGACTGACTGGGATATGATCAGCGAGAAATTCTTAAATCAGTACTATTCGGCACAAACTACGGGACATCTTCGGAGGCAGATTGCTACTTTTAAACAGTTTGAGGGAGAGCAATTTCATGAAACTTGGGAACGTTACAAGACATTTTTGCAATCTTTCCCTCACCACAACTATTCTCCGGAAATTACTAACTAGTTTTTCTTCGATGGATTATTGGACCATGGGAAACGAGAAGTAGAGATAGAAGTGGGAGGAGACTTCGGAGACTTAACAGCCACCGAGGCGAGGCGAGTGTTGGAAAAGCAAAGCGAAAAATCTAAACAAACCAACTCTCGGCCTCGTAAAATGATTGTTAATGAGATTTCCATTCCCGATCCTGATTTAGATGACGGCAAGTTAGTCAAGGCAAAGTGTGCAGAGATTTTTGACGAGAAATTAGCTGCTTAGAAAGCCGAGTGGGCAATCAAGGCCGCTGCACAGAAGATGGCTGCGAATTGTAACCAGTGTGGATCCCCCCAGCATTTAGCAGACGCATGTCCAAACAACATTGAGCAACAAGAGGAGGTTAACGCGATCCAAAAATTTTCAAATCAAAAGAAGTACACACCGCATCGTGATAATCCTCTCTTCAAGTGGGGTCCTGGAAATCCAAATCATATGCTACCTGATCCGCAATTTCCCCAACCACAATATGCTCAAGCACCAGTGCCGCCGCCACAAAATAATTTTCATACGCAAGGGCAGGCGTCTATTACGACTCAACCAAATGATTAGCTGTTGGTTTGGCAGCAAAATCAAGTGGCCGAGACAATCAGCAATAGAGAGGGACTTACAAAGGTGAACGCAAAGATTGATGAACTCTCAAAGAAGGTGAACGGAATTGACCATCTGTCCGGTGTTGTGCATGATCTAGCTAAAAACATGGATAGGATGTAAAGAACTATGGGACAACTAGCAACTGACATTGCGAGGTCAAATAAGGAGAAGGACAAGCTATCAAGTCAACCAGAGCGAGCGTCGGCGGTTCATGTCCTTCGCAGTGGGAAGAAGATCGACAATGGCATAGTGGACCAGGATAAAGAAATTGTTCCTCAACCAGTAGACAAGCTACATAAATCCACCAATAGATATGTCCCTGGATCCATTCAAGGGGCGATTCCGAACAACACCCTTGGCAAAGACGAACCATTACTGCCGAAGCAAACAACGACACAATTTAAGGATGCTGTTCCTTTTCCGAGCCGGTTGCGTCCAGCGAAAGAGAACAAGAGGTTCATGGAGCTATATAACCTCTTGAAGAATGTCAATATCAATCTACCACTGTTGGAGGTAATCATAACAATGCCCGCCTACGTGAAATTCTTCAAGGAACGTGCCTCGAAAGAGAGATGTTTGGCGACGAATCAATATGTAACATTGCCAAGGGAAGTCAGTGAGGTTTTTAAGAAGCCATTACCACCCAAGTAATGAGATCCTGGAAGTTTCTGCATCACTATTTCATTAGCTAATGGGCAGAAGGCAATAGGAATGTTGGATCTTGGAGCAGGAATAAATCTAATGCCGCATTCGCTTTATAAAGAATTCGATCTGGGACCACTTAAACCGACAACCATGCGCCTACAGTTGGCCGATCGCTCAACCCGACTACCCTTGGGTATAGTTGAGGACATCTTAGTACAAGTTGGAGAACTCGTACTTCCGGTTGATTTTGTGGTTATGGACATTGGCGAAGTTCCAACTGGAAGCACGGAGCATACCATTTTATTGGGGAGCCCATTTATGTCAACTCCCCATACGCTAATTGATGTTCACAAAGGGAGGATGACCATGACCGTTTTGGGCGTCGACGAAACTGCCGAGGAAATGCCCTCTGTTGCGTCGATCTGGCTCGCGTCGATCGACGCAGCGTCGATGCGAGCCACGTACCCGGCCCAGAAGTGCTTAAAACCTAGATTCTGACCCGAAAACCCGACCTATAACATCTTGACCCACGGGAATGGCCAGAAAAAAAAAAGCTTATAAAACGCCCTGACACCCTTTTTCCCTTCATTTTTCATCCCCCAACTTCAAATTTCTCCTTCCTTCTTCACTTTCTTCTTGTTCTTCAAAAATTTTATTTTCTTTCAAAAATTCCAGAAATTCATACACTTCACCCACAATAACTCAACCACATACCCAGAAAATCTATCCATTATCTTGCATACAAGTCAATTCTCCAACACGGGCTACGTAGGGCTTGGAGAAAATTTCCGGAAACGGGCAAAATTCGGGCTACTATCTTTGAGGTACTTCGCTTGAAACTCTCTTGGGACATATATAATTGTTGTTTGGTTGAGTTGGGATGGCTTTGGTGCAAGAATTATTCAAGTATTTTGTTGGTTGAACACGCACGCCAAGTGTTCGACAAAATTCCCCAAAGAAGCAAAGAGTTTTTTTTTTCTCAAGGTTTTTCATCCCCGTTCGCTTTTGTATTATTTGATAATGTCTCGAGGGGGTAAACGAAAGGATATCTCGGGGAAATACGGAGCACCGTTCCCAATCTACGACAAAAAGGAGGGGGACATGTTCAAAACTATTCGAAATGGGGACTTGCGACTCATCGGACTTTGAACGTCGATGGAATTGAGGAAGAGGCCTCGAATGGCTCGGACCACCACACCGACCTTTCCCGCTATGTCGATGGCCTCAGTTGTGGGTACTACGTCCAAATGTACATCCCCGGATTTAGCGATTTTATGCTTGAGTTTTTCTCTACTTTGGTAATCCGGAACGACGAGACGTTCACATGTAGGTTGGGTGGCAACGATGTTCTTGTAAATGAGGAGATTTTTAGCAATATATTTGGTTTCCCGACCGAAGGGAACCACCCGGTAGGCGTTCAAGAATTCGATTTAGCCTCTTTTTGGGGGATGATCACCGGGGGAAACACGGGCGATTGCAAGCGATTTCCTTGCACAAAGATTCAAGATGATGACCTCTATGTTACCTACAAGATCCTCGGACATATTATTTTATGTAAAAACGAGGCCGGATGACCTCCATGTCTCTACCGCACGATGATGACGACAATGGCGATGCGGATATGGAGCAAGCCCGCCGTTCTACATCGGGCCCGAGTCCCGACTGGGGGCAACTTTTTGCTGAAAACCGAGCATTTCAATTGAAGATGTTCGATAAGCTCCAAATCATCGATGAGAAGATTGATGCGAACCACGAGCAAAACAGTCAGAGCTTAAGGAAGATGCGAGCTCGCATTTCACGGCTTGAGGAGCAGTTTGAGGCGGCTTATCCCCAACCTAGCATGGATGTCGACGATACCCTCGACGACGATGGTTCCCATGAGTTTTAAACTTGTTGTATTTTATTTTATGTTTTTTTTAAATAATTTGAAAAATCCAAAAATATTGTATTTTCTTTGATTTTGTTTGTTTGTTTGTTTTCTTAGGACAACTCACATCACGTAAGATGACGAAGCAGGCAATTGCACAAATCAACGAGTAGCGGCTCGACTACTATTATTTCAGGGATGTTTTCTTTTTCCTTCTTCTTTTTGATTTTGATATATTTGTGGCAATCAGGAGATTGCCGGGATTTTTAGAGAGGGGGGTAGTCGAGTGTGATTTGTATTGTTTAATTGTGTAATTTCTTATACTTAGCCTGTAATAATATGCTTAAACGTGATTAAATTGCTATTTCTACGCTTAATTGTGTTTGTATGGCTTGTCTGTCAAAGTTAATTATGTTTGGTAGTTTGTTCTAGTCTTTTGAGCGTGCATAAGTGCATAAAACCTAAATTTTTTATTATTTTTGTAAAATGGTACTTGTACACAATTGATTTCACAAAACCTTAAAAGCAGCGTCAATTCAAAACTTTTTCATGCAAAAAGCCTGTGAGTAGGGTGAGTGAATTATCATCTTTACATGTGCTTGAATAAGTTTCAGTCTTGATACTTCTTTGATACCGCTGTGTGTAGTTGACTTTGAAAATGAGGTTAAGGCACATATAAAACCCTATTCCGGCCATATTCATATATTTTAGCCACTATAAATCCCGAATGAGCCATTCATAGCCAAATAATCCATGCCTATAGCCATGAGTGTTTTTGAGACGACCCCTACAACCCATTAAAAGCGCGGGGTAGGAGTTCGTATTTTTATTGGTTATTTGAGTCTTAGAAATTTTTATTAGGAATTTACTATTTTGTAAGTAAATACCACCATTAAAATAATAATAATAATAATAATAATAATAATAATAATAATAATAATAATAATAATAATAAAAAGCATACCCCATGAAAAAAATAAGAAAGGGGGAAAGAATAAATATTAAAAAAAAGAGGATGGTGAGTCTTGTGTTGTTAAAGAAGCATACTTATAAGCTTCAATTATTTTTAAGTGGTTTGAGCTTACAGTCGGTTTACGAGTTTCGAGTAGAGAAATAGCCTAATTTAAAGGCTACATTATGAGAGTTTAGTGAGGTTCTTAATTTTGAATGAGGTGAAGTGTACTGCTTCGTGATGAGATTAGGTTGGTGAGTTATTGATCACGTTAGATCGTGAGTTAGCTACATGACTTAAATTTTCCATACCCGTCCAAAAAGCCTCCATTACAACCCGAAAAGACCTTTTCTGATTCTTTGTTAATAATACACTTAATTTGCGGTTGAGAAGAGATTGATTTTCGGTTCTTATTTATTGTACTTGTAACTGTATGATTTGAGTGTATATACTTCCCATGTAGCAACTGCTTGAGTGCTTTGAGTGATCACCCCTACATATTTCCCTTTGAGAGGATGCATGAAATTGTTTTGAAGCGATAATGTAATAAGGGTGAAGTGTGTGACGTTGCATGACTCGTACTTATATTTTCAAAATTATGTATGTAGCATAGCACAACCCACTGCTTGAACTTACTTTTCATTCTAGTTATACTTTGAATTTATCGTTTGTTCGAGCACGAACAAACCAATTAAGCGTGGGGTAGTTGATTTACGTAGATTTGCCCTTATTTTTATTAGCCTTTTAGTTCATTTTTCTATTTGTTTTTGGTATAAGTTGGATGATTTAAGGATAATTCCGTATTTTTATAATTCCAGATTATTTTACCGTATTTTGATCGTAATTGATGCAATTAGGTGATATTTCATTGTTTTTCACCTTACAGCTAAGTAACCGGAAGAGTTCAGCGCGTAATAGATGAAGTTCGGTGTTCAAGAATAAGAGAACGAGCTTTCCGATGAACAAGTAGCAAAAAGATCAAGAAAACGAGACAGACTCTCTGTCACGTCGATCGACGCGAGTGTCGACACTCCGTCGATGCGAGTCACCACCCGCGACGATCGACGCACAGTCGATGCAAGGCCGACGCAACTCTCTGTTGTGTCGATTCAGCCCGCATCGATCGACGCCCCTGCCAGTCGATGCGCGCGCCAGGCAGCGTCGACGCCGAGAGCCTGCCCGCGATGATCGACGCACCGTCGACGTGACGTCCAGAAATTCGGATTTTAGGGTTTCTTGTGCGCCAAGACTTGTCATATCTATATATACCCTTCATATTTTGGATTTTTGGACAGAGATACGATAGACACGACTACCCAGGGTTTTATAGAGGAGAGTAAACATAACTTCACATCTTATAACAAGATTTGAAGACGGAGATCAAGGATCGAAGAACGACGCATCCAAAACATCAAATTCGCATTCGGGATTCAACCTTCGCCCAAGATCGACGTGCAACTCCGGAATAGCTGGAGCTTTTTTTTTTCCTGCTTTTCTTAGTTCCAATAAGTACTCTAAACTCTTAGTTAATTTAGTAGTTAATTTCTTAGTTAATTGCTTAGTTAGTTCATTTTTCTATTTGTTTTTGGTATAAGTTGGATGATTTAAGGATAATTCCGTATTTTTATAATTCCAGATTATTTTACCGTATTTTGATCGTAATTGATGCAATTAGGTGATATTTCATTGTTAACTAAGAAATTAACTACTAAATTAACTAAGAGTTTAGAGTACTTATTGGAACTAAGAAAAGCAGGAAAAAAAAAAAAAAAAGCTCCAGCTATTCCGGAGTTGCACGTCGATCTTGGGCGAAGGTTGAATCCCGAATGCGAATTTGATTTTTTGGACGCGTCGTTCTTCGATCCTTGATCTCCATCTTCAAATCTTGTTATAAGATGTGAAGTTATGTTTACTCTCCTCTATAAAACCCTAGGTAGTCGTGTCTATCGTATCTCTGGCCAAAAATTCAAAATATGAAGGGTATATATAGATATGACAAGTCTTGGCACACAAGAAACCCTAAAATCCGAATTTCTGGCCGTCACGTCGACGGTGCGTCGATCATCGCGGGCAGGCTCTCGGCGTCGACGCTGCCTGGTGCGCGCATCGACTGGCAGGGGCGTTGATCGATGCGGGCTGAATCGACACAACAGAGAGTTGCGTCGGCCTTGCATCGACTGTGCGTCGATCGTCGCGGGTGGTGACTCACATCGACGGAGTGTCGACACTCGCGTCGATCGACGTGACAGAGAGTCTGTCTCGTTTTCTTGATCTTTTTGCTACTTGTTCATCGGAAAGCTCGTTCTCTTATTCTTGAACACCGAACTTCATCTATTACGCGCTGAACTCTTCCGGTTACTTAGCTGTAAGGTGAAAAACAATGAAATATCACCTATTTGCATCAATTACGATCAAAATACGGTAAAATAATCTGGAATTATAAAAATACGGAATTATCCTTAAATCATCCAACTTATACCAAAAACAAATAGAAAAATGAACTAAAAGGCTAATAAAAATAAGGGCAAATCTACGTAAATCAACTATTAACTAAGAAATTAACTACTAAATTAACTAAGAGTTTAGAGTACTTATTGGAACTAAGAAAAGCAGGAAAAAAAAAAAAAAAAGCTCCAGCTATTCCGGAGTTGCACGTCGATCTTGGGCGAAGGTTGAATCCCGAATGCGAATTTGATTTTTTGGACGCGTCGTTCTTCGATCCTTGATCTCCATCTTCAAATCTTGTTATAAGATGTGAAGTTATGTTTACTCTCCTCTATAAAACCCTAGGTAGTCGTGTCTATCGTATCTCTGGCCAAAAATTCAAAATATGAAGGGTATATATAGATATGACAAGTCTTGGCACACAAGAAACCCTAAAATCCGAATTTCTGGCCGTCACGTCGACGGTGCGTCGATCATCGCGGGCAGGCTCTCGGCGTCGACGCTGCCTGGTGCGCGCATCGACTGGCAGGGGCGTTGATCGATGCGGGCTGAATCGACACAACAGAGAGTTGCGTCGGCCTTGCATCGACTGTGCGTCGATCGTCGCGGGTGGTGACTCGCATCGACGGAGTGTCGACACTCGCGTCGATCGACGTGACAGAGAGTCTGTCTCGTTTTCTTGATCTTTTTGCTACTTGTTCATCGGAAAGCTCGTTCTCTTATTCTTGAACACCGAACTTCATCTATTACGCGCTGAACTCTTCCGGTTACTTAGCTGTAAGGTGAAAAACAATGAAATATCACCTAATTGCATCAATTACGATCAAAATACGGTAAAATAATCTGGAATTATAAAAATACGGAATTATCCTTAAATCATCCAACTTATACCAAAAACAAATAGAAAAATGAACTAAAAGGCTAATAAAAATAAGGGCAAATCTACGTAAATCAACTACCCCACGCTTAATTGGTTTGTTCGTCCTCGAACAAACGATAAATTCAAAGTATAACTAGAATGAAAAGTAAGTTCAAGCAGTGGGTTTGTGCTATGCTACATACATAATTTTGAAAATATAAGTACGAGTCCATGCAACGTCACACACTTCACCCTTATTACATTATCGCTTCAAAACAATTTCATGCATCCTCTCAAAGGGAAATATGTAGGGGTGATCACTCAAAGCACTCAAGCAGTTGCTACATGGGAAGTATATACACTCAAATCATACAGTTACAAGTACAATAAATAAGAACCGAAAATCAATCTCTTCTCAACCGCAAATTAAGTGTATTATTAACAAAGAATCAGAAAAGGTCTTTTCGGGTTGTAATGGAGGCTTTTTGGACGGGTATGGAAAATTTAAGTCATGTAGCTAACTCACGATCTAACGTGATCAATAACTCACCAACCTAATCTCATCACGAAGCAGTACACTTCACCTCATTCAAAATTAAGAACCTCACTAAACTCTCATAATGTAGCCTTTAAATTAGGCTATTTCTCTACTCGAAACTCGTAAACCGACTGTAAGCTCAAACCACTTAAAAATAATTGAAGCTTATAAGTATGCTTCTTTAACAACACAAGACTCACCATCCTCTTTTTTTTAATATTTATTCTTTCCCCCTTTCTTATTTTTTTCATGGGGTATGCTTTTTATTATTATTATTATTATTATTATTATTATTATTATTATTATTATTATTATTATTATTTTAATGGTGGTATTTACTTACAAAATAGTAAATTCCTAATAAAAATTTCTAAGACTCAAATAACCAATAAAAATACGAACTCCTACCCCGCGCTTTTAATGGGTTGTAGGGGTCGTCTCAAAAACACTCATGGCTATAGGCATGGATTATTTGGCTATGAATGGCTCATTCGGGATTTATAGTGGCTAAAATATATGAATATGGCCGGAATAGGGTTTTATATGTGCCTTAACCTCATTTTCAAAGTCAACTACACACAGCGGTATCAAAGAAGTATCAAGACTGAAACTTATTCAAGCACATGTAAAGATGATAATTCACTCACCCTACTCACAGGCTTTTTTGCATGAAAAAGTTTTGAATTGACGCTGCTTTTAAGGTTTTGTGAAATCAATTGTGTACAAGTACCATTTTACAAAAATAATAAAAAATTTAGGTTTTATGCACTTATGCACGCTCAAAAGACTAGAACAAACTACCAAACATAATTAACTTTGACAGACAAGCCATACAAACACAATTAAGCGTAGAAATAGCAATTTAATCACGTTTAAGCATATTATTACAGGCTAAGTATAAGAAATTACACAATTAAACAATACAAATCACACTCGACTACCCCCCTCTCTAAAAATCCCGGCAATCTCCTGATTGCCACAAATATATCAAAATCAAAAAGAAGAAGGAAAAAGAAAACATCCCTGAAATAATAGTAGTCGAGCCGCTACTCGTTGATTTGTGCAATTGCCTGCTTCGTCATCTTACGTGATGTGAGTTGTCCTAAGAAAACAAACAAACAAACAAAATCAAAGAAAATACAATATTTTTGGATTTTTCAAATTATTTAAAAAAACATAAAATAAAATACAACAAGTTTAAAACTCATGGGAACCATCGTCGTCGAGGGTATCGTCGACATCCATGCTAGGTTGGGGATAAGCCGCCTCAAACTGCTCCTCAAGCCGTGAAATGCGAGCTCGCATCTTCCTTAAGCTCTGACTGTTTTGCTCGTGGTTCGCATCAATCTTCTCATCGATGATTTGGAGCTTATCGAACATCTTCAATTGAAATGCTCGGTTTTCAGCAAAAAGTTGCCCCCAGTCGGGACTCGGGCCCGATGTAGAACGGCGGGCTTGCTCCATATCCGCATCGCCATTGTCGTCATCATCGTGCGGTAGAGACATGGAGGTCATCCGGCCTCGTTTTTTACATAAAATAATATGTCCGAGGATCTTGTAGGTAACATAGAGGTCATCATCTTGAATCTTTGTGCAAGGAAATCGCTTGCAATCGCCCGTGTTTCCCCCGGTGATCATCCCCCAAAAAGAGGCTAAATCGAATTCTTGAACGCCTACCGGGTGGTTCCCTTCGGTCGGGAAACCAAATATATTGCTAAAAATCTCCTCATTTACAAGAACATCGTTGCCACCCAACCTACATGTGAACGTCTCGTCGTTCCGGATTACCAAAGTAGAGAAAAACTCAAGCATAAAATCGCTAAATCCGGGGATGTACATTTGGACGTAGTACCCACAACTGAGGCCATCGACATAGCGGGAAAGGTCGGTGTGGTGGTCCGAGCCATTCGAGGCCTCTTCCTCAATTCCATCGACGTTCAAAGTCCGATGAGTCGCAAGTCCCCATTTCGAATAGTTTTGAACATGTCCCCTCCTTTTTGTCGTAGATTGGGAACGGTGCTCCGTATTTCCCCGAGATATCCTTTCGTTTACCCCTCGAGACATTATCAAATAATACAAAGCGAACGGGGATGAAAAACCTTGAGAAAAAAAAACTCTTTGCTTCTTTGGGGAATTTTGTCGAACACTTGGCGTGCGTGTTCAACCAACAAAATACTTGAGTAATTCTTGCACCAAAGCCATCCCAACTCAACCAAACAACAATTATATATGTCCCAAGAGAGTTTCAAGCGAAGTACCTCAAAGATAGTAGCCCGAATTTTGCCCGTTTCCGGAAATTTTCTCCAAGGCCCTACGTAGCCCGTGTTGGAGAATTGACTTGTATGCAAGATAATGGATGGATTTTCTGGGTATGTGGTTGAGTTATTGTGGGTGAAGTGTATGAATTTTCTGGAATTTTTGAAAGAAAATAAAATTTTTGAAGAACAAGAAGAAAGTGAAGAAGGAAGGAGAAATTTGAAGTTGGGGGATGAAAAATGAAGGGAAAAAGGGTGTCAGGGCGTTTTATAAGCTTTTTTTTTTCTGGCCATTCCCGTGGGTCAAGATGTTATAGGTCGGGTTTTCGGGTCAGAATCTAGGTTTTAAGCACTTCTGGGCCGGGTACGTGGCTCGCATCGACGCTGCGTCGATCGACGCGAGCCAGATCGACGCAAACAGAGGGGCATTTCCTCGGCAGTTTCGTCGACGCCCAAAACGGTCATGGTCATCCTCCCTTTGTGAACATCAATTAGCGTATGGGGAGTTGACATAAATGGGCTCCCCAATAAAATGGTATGCTCCGTGCTTCCAGTTGGAACTTCGCCAATGTCCATAACCACAAAATCAACCGGAAGTACGAGTTCTCCAACTTGTACTAA